>CAUYRH010137356.1:0-19975 GCA_963574655.1 Perodicticus potto | reverse complement strand
CAAGCTTAGACCTAAAGGGTAGAATTGTAAATGAAATGTCTTCTTCCACAGGCCTGCATTTGCTAAATTTTCTGCTCTAGGAGAAGGAAGACTACCTCCCTTTTTGGCTGTGGTGCTTAAATGTATAGTAAAATTAGCGTACTCCTGTCTGCCTGCCTTTTTTTTTTTTTTTTTAATTTCGAGACAAATTCTCCTTCTGTAGTCCAGCTAAAATGCAGTGGCATCATTGTAGCTCACAGCAACCTCAAACTCCTAGGCTCAAGAGACCTTCCTGCCTCTGCCTCTGACATAGCTGGGACTACAGGTAACACCACTATGCCTGGCTAATTTTCCTATTTTTTTGGTAGATACATGGTCTTGCTCTTGCTGAGGCTGGTCTCAAACTCCCAGTGTCAAGCAGTCCTCCCTCCTTGGCCTCCCAGAGGACTAGGATTACAGGTGTGAGACACCCCACCTGGCCATCCTGACAGCCTTTGACATAGATGGAAGATCTGTTGTAATTTAGGAGGAGGTGATGAGGGTCCAGCATATGACCATTCAGATCAGAGTTCTATGATTGGGATTTGCTTGCTGGAGCCCTGGGCCGCTGTGCCAGACTCAACCGTAGGTTAGAAACTGGAACTGGATCCCTATGGCCAGATGGGATGCAGGCAGAGCCAGCCTTTCCCTGTTATTGGCCTGTAGCCAGCCCAGGTCTGTTGGCAAGTGAGGGACACATCCTGATGTCTGAGTGCCCTGGGATTTATTAGCTGGTGACTCAGTGATGCATGGGACAACTGACATACATCTACATCCTAGTTGGTGAGGTCAGTGGGTCCTGAGGGAGATATATCCAGCTCCTGTCTTGGTTGCAGGCCAAGGTGCCCATGGGATCATCCTTCTGATCTATTCAGCCAGTCGGTCAATGAGCAGGCATTGCCTGAGAATAATGCACAGGTGTCAAGGATTGAAGAAATCCCTAGGCTTGGCTCTGTAGGAGGCATAAGGAGTGATAAGGCAAGGACCCCCTCCTTTGCCTAGGGAGCTCACTGTCCAATAGAAAGAAGGAGGAGAAGCAAGAGAAACAGGTGCACCTGAGAGGCTTAGCAACTTGTCCTAGCCTGAAAAACAAGACGGAGGTGAACCATTCAGGAAATGTCACGAGGCAGCATTTTCTTAGTGCCGTAAGAGTCCAGAGGGAGGAATGACACAGGGCCTGGGTACAGGTTTCTGGGGTCTGGCTCCAATCTCTGGACCTCGGCTCCCATGCTTTAACTGGCTAAGTCCTGCTCTCTCTCTCTCCCAAATGGGCACAGTAATACCTGTCTCCAGAGACATGGTGAGGATTTAGCAGGGTGATGTGTATAAAGGACACAGCAAATTACCCAACAAAGGGGGAAACCCTCACCATGATAGTTAACTTATTGTTGTTGGCTGCAGGTGCCAGAGGGTCCATACTGGGGCTCTGGAGGTGAAAACACAGCCGACATCTCCTGCCTGGATTTTATCATACAGCTGCTGTTTGTCTAGCACTGGACGGGGCCCTGGCATCAGAGAGCTAATGCCTGCCTCCTTGGTCAGGGACTCTGTATCTGTGTTTCAGCAGCTTCTCTGTGTGAAAAGAGATAAATGATCTCTGTCTCCTTCCAATTTCAACAAGGATGAATAATCTGTGTGGATCTTCTTTTCTTTTTCTTAATACCCTCCCACTGCTTATGGAAGTCCTTTGGGCCCATTGTAAATTATTTATGAAGAACAGAAGAGTTCAAAGCAGAAATAAAACCTTCCGTAATCACAACAGAAACATCTACTACCATTCATGTTTTGTTTTGTTTTCTCCCGATAATATAACTGTGCATTTTTCTTTATAATGCTGGGATTCTAGACCAGGTGCAATTTAATGTTCCGTTTTTCTCCTTAACATCATATAATCAGCATTTCCAAGTGTCATTGGGACTCTGTAAACATATTTTTAAGTGACTACTGTCTTATCATATAGATACTCCTTATATTTGCTGTTTAGTTTCCCCCCCTTTTGCTGTTATAAATAGCATTATACTGAATATCTTTTTGCAGTTATATACATTACCAAATTTGTGCATTTATTTAACAAACTTTGAATATCTGTAATGTGCAAGACAGTGAGCTTTTAGCCTCTAGGAGGAAAGGTCTTATAGATGCAGTTTGGCATTGAGAATGCTATGGAAGAAGATTTATTCTTAGGAGGAAACCATCTGATATAGCAAAAAGGCACATATATGAAGTAATTAACATGCACATTTTTATGATGCGTTTCTCTACAGTAACTATCCCTGGCCTGAAAAAGGACTATGGGCAGGTTAATTGTTCTGGGCCTCAGTTTCCACATGTATAGTCAGTAGATGGTTTCAAAGCTGCCTCCTGTCTCCAGCAGACTCTGGTTCTAACTGCAAATGTAAGATCACTCAAGGACCCATCTATCCTCGTGAATCATTAGAGCTGTTTGTGTTTGGAGCATTCTTGGTGCACAGAGGATGTTGTTGACAGGCTTGGACACAGTCTCTTCTCATCCTCTCTCAGTCCTGAGCAGAGTGTTTGTTTGCTTAGCTTTCCTTTTTCATAAGTAGTTCAGGGGTTAACTGTAGTCCAGCTCTGCTGGGAATTAACATAGCCATAATAGAGTTTTATAAAATTGTGAACAGAGACACTAAGGATACATTGAGAGAGAGGTTGATCCCCTTTAAAACTCAAGCAGAGTAAATCTTAGACACATGGGAAGAATTTTTAGAGCATGAGCCCATAAGTGTATTGTCCTGAGAAGTGTTAATGGCAGAACATAGAAGGAACTTCCAAAAACACCATAAAATTAAAATTAAAGGCTAGAGGGTTTATGGTAACCGCAGAGTATTTTAACTAGGTGATTTTATGTGGCAGTGACCAGAATCCACAAACCCCAGATAATGACACCCAAATTTATGAGGTGTTCTCAGTTCGTATAAGTAACATGATTGAGACCACCTAGCACATTTAACCAGGGAATGAAGGACCAGCTAATTTCCTAAAAAATAGCAGCTTTATGCTGGGGATATGCCTTTGGCTTTGCTGGCTCACAGAACTTAATCAACAATACACACAGAATGAATCAGGGTCAGGGGATTGATCAGTACTCAGCTCACCCTTGAACAAACAGACGTTACAGCTCTAAAGGTGTATAGCAAGGGATGTGGGTGTGTGTGGGGGTGTCATCTTCCTAGGTCACAAATGACAAAGTGGTACTCCCCCACCCCTTGCTCATAATGGACATCCTTAATCCAGCTGGACAGTCTTTCCAGCTAAGCCAAGATGTAAGCTCAGAATCCTTTTTAACACAGCATTCCAAGTAGCCACTCCCAAACAGAGTTAATTTGCTCTGGGAGTAAAACTCTCTTGTCATCTCTAGGTATAGATTTATCCTTTCTCCCCTGGACAACACCATATAAATAGTCACCATATAAACAATTCTTCTGTAAGCAAAGACATATGGTGGCCTGATAAATTGCCTTCCTTTCCTTACTCTAGAACTCTTTGTCCAAAGAACTGGGTGTCATCCTGAGTCAGACTGGTGATTGTGGGAAAACACAGTATTCTTTTTACTACTAGAATCTCCATTGGTTCATGTTATGATAATGAGTTCCATCATAGGCTCTTTGCAGAGGGCTTATCTCTGTCTTATGTCATGCATTCTCCATAGCAACACCTGTGGGGTCCACAAGCATGGTATTATCTCCATGGCACAGATGATGGCAGCTCAGGATGACAAAGGACCTGCAGGAGCCAAGTAGGCGTGCAGCAAAGAGCTTTTCCTGGCACAGGTGTTCTGTTTCCAGGTGCCAGTTCTCTTGGGGGCCTTTTGTCTTTTCTTTAAAAAAATTTGTTTTGCACCTGTCAACTTTGTGCTAATACGAGTTCTTTGAGGGTGGGGCCATGTCTTATTTATATGTATTTTCTTCTGTTCCCCAATCTCAAGTGCTGTGACTGAAACACGGGAAGTACTCAAGGAAATATTTTTGGTATATAAGTCAGCATATGATTTATTCATTCATTCTTCCGTTCAACTAAGAAACAGGGAGATGCCCCCACCTCTGTTCCATGCTGGCCCTTCCTAGTCCCCAGTGGGACTGTGCCCTGAGCTTTAATCACAAGAGCAGGGTTCTGGCTGTGAGGCTGCCCTGGGCAAACACACCTGCACAGCAGAGAATGACATTATCAGTCCACTGGAGACATTTTCTTCCCTATAAAGAGACTAGTTAATAAATCCTTATTTGCAGCCCATGACAACAGGAGCCAAAAGCCTCTGACCAGCCCAAGACCGGGGTTAGAGCTGCATGGGTTGTGTAGCAAAGCAAAATTGTTCTTTCCTGCATTTCAAGTTAAGTTGCTGTTTAATTCTTCTTTGCTGCGTTTTAAGTTAAGTTTCTGTTTAATTGTTCTTTGCTGCGTTTCAAGTTAAGTTGCTGTTTAATTTCAAGTTAAACCCACAGGGAAAGGTGATCTATGGGTTGTGAATACAGGCACTCCCTTCTAGGAGAGTGGCCCTGCCTGAGCTGCAAAGGGAGGAGGGTTTGGGGAGCAGGAGCCCCCATGCTGGGCCTGGTGCAGGAGGGAGTGGGGCTCACGGGAGTGGGGAGTGAGCCTCTCAGAAGCTAGAGGTGGATTAGATTTAGCACCTTCAGACAGAGCGGGAGGCCAAACAACCCAGCTCCCCAGTCCCTTTCTGTGGCCATCTTTGTTTTCTGATTTATAATGCGTCCCCTTTGGGGATGGCCTTTTGACATGTGCTAATTATAAATTGTTCTTTGCTGCATTCTGAGAGTTTCAATAATTAGAATTTCTAATTCCAGACCTCTGAGCTGCTCCCAGAAGCCTTATCCTGTGAGAGGAGTATTTGCCTCATTTGCTTTACTGCTCAAAGTCACTGCAGGAGGCCAGCAGCCCGTGTCCTGAAGGATCCAGATTTGGGGGCGGGGGTGGAAACTTTTTCTCACAACCCAGTACAGATACCCTGGAAGACCTTTCTCTTTGTAGTTTATGCATTTTTAAAGAAGAACATTTTCAAGTTAAACCCACAGGGCAAGGTGGTCTATGGAGTAGAAACAATGGACTCTGGGTCTAACCCAGCCACGTTCTCATCATGGGACCCTGACTAGGAAACTCTCTGGACTCCAATTTCCTTGCCAAAAGTCCAAGGGAATCATATCCATGATTGCCAAGGGCCCTTCTAGCTCTGAGATTGAGTCTATGAGAGGTAGTCACGGTGTGTTCTGGGTTGAAGTCCTCAGATCATGTTTTGACCCCACCTGAGCTAGCTCAGGACTGCATTTGCAAGCAATTCGAGAGTAAATGACTTTGTTTCAGGCCAAGATAAGAGATTTGGTGTTTTTTCCTACTCTGTTATTGTCTTGCTTAACTATCTCTGGCCTCGGTTCCTTCATCTATAAAACAGAAATGATAATACCTGGGAGAGTGTATGGATGAAAGCTCTATGTGAAATGCAGATCACTAAGAATAAGGATCTTAATTTCATGCCTTGTCTTTGGGAGAGGCACGTTACAATTTCTTCACTGCCCCGGTTCAGCACAAAACCACAATCCTAATGCATCTTTATGACTGCAGAGCTGTTAGGTGGCTAGGTTTTTAGAGGGGAAAAGATGAACACTCCTGCGCCGACTCTGAAGACCCACCTGCCTTGCCGGGGGAGTTACCTCCCAGGGATTCTCATAGACATGGACATCAGTCCTGAGAAACCACTGGGTGTCCACCCTTCCTTCTCATTTGCTATCATAATGGCGAGCGTGCTTAGCTTGCTGTAGGGTATTTTAGTGGTACACGATGGTGACACACTCCTTTTATCTCAGTTATAGAGGTGAGGGTAGTGGAGAAGCCAGGCAGTTAGCAAGTAAAAGAAGTGGGGACAAAAACTGAAGTTCTAGCTCCAAGCAACAGCTGAGCCTCCTGCCCACCCCTCCACCCCCAATCAACCACTATAGCAATCAAGCCCGAAGGCCATCCCTTCCTACTCAGGGTCCTCAAGTTCTAGAAATTGGAAGGAGCATGTCAGTACTGGAGGGTGGCTGAGAGGTTACTTGGGCTGACTGTTTCAGTTACCTGATTGATGATGGGATCAGGGCTGACGTGATGAGAATTTCCCAAGACTGTAGCTTGTTAAGGTAGCCCAGGATGAACCCACCAGCTCTCCCGAGTGGACCTGTGTCCTTTCTCCTTCATGGCGTCACCCTTCTTTCCTGGAACTTCCCTCAAGGGGTTACCCACTGGTGAAAGAGAGGCCCAGCTGTTTTGTTTGGCTGGTCTAGTCTTTAAGAGAGAGAATTTAAAGCCTCTGAACAGGACGTGCACCACACTCTGTGTGTATTTACTTGGGCTGCTATGGCAAAGTACCACCCACTGGGTGGAAATTTATTTTCTCATAGTTCTAGAGGGTGTAAGTCCTAGATCAAGGTACCAGCCAGGAGTGGTTTCTTCTGAGGCCACTGTCCTTGGCTTGTAGATGGCCTTCTTCTCCCTGCATCTTCGTCTCGTCCTCCCTCTCCTTGTATCTGTGTCTTGATCTCCTATAAAGACATCAGTCCCATTGCCCTAGGGCACACTCTTATTATATAAAAGAGTGCTCTTTAAAGAACCTGTCTCCAAATCCAGTCATATTCTGAGGTCCTGGGGCTTAGGACTTCAACCTATGAATTTGGGGGGGGGGCACAGTTCAGCCTATAACTCTCCCCTTTACATTGTCCCATGTCCAATTTATACATTTTTGCTGTCTGGCCCTTGTAGGCATTTGTGTTTTCACCCCTATCTTCTGTTTGAAGTCTTAATGAATGACCAGGAGAGAATGTGGGACCCCAGAATGAAATGAATGTCCCAAGGGCATTAGAGAAAGGAGACCAGGGTTTCTGCCCGTGCTCACCGCCCACTGTCATCCTTATAACTGCTCCAAGGATGAGGAGCCTTGGCCTTGGGTGGGGCTGAGGAGGGTCGTATGCAGAAGACAGCCAGGCTGAAGAGGGAGTTGGCAGCCCTTCTGGGGTACTAGATGATTAAAATAATCATATTAACCGGCCCTGAAAGATGCATATTTATAGACACGGTGACTCGTTATTAAGGATCTAATTTGATCAGGACTCTGGGAGTCTTATTTTTAGGCCCAGAGGAGAGCCCTGCAGGCAGGTGACCAGGAGGTCTCAGTGGCTTTGTGTTCATTCTGTTGTCTCAAGGTTGGACACAATTAGAAAGGTCATGCCAACCGGTCCTCCCACCTGATGCTGTGTCACTGCTCTGGTGTCCTGCTGAGGGGTTATCCGGCCTCTTCTTAAATGTCTCCAGTGCCAGGGAGCCTTTTTCCATCTAAGGGGGCCCCTCCTATCCTGTGAGAGTCAGGTTCAAGTGAAAAGCAAGAGGGAGCTTTCTTCCTTCTAATTCTTTCCTTTGCTGGTTCTGAGTCTGCCCAAGAGTAGGGAGAGAATAAGTCTAACCACTGGCAACTCTTCAGACCTTGAAGACAAGGTTGAAGTTCTTCTTGACAGTCACTGTTTCAGGCTAAAGCTCCCAGTTCATCTTTCAGCAGCTCCTCTCAGGAGAGAGTTGCAAGAGCTTTCACCACCCTGTTTCTCGAGAGGTGTGAATGTTCAGTTCTGGGGTCCAGCAGCTCCCCCAATCCCAGTGCTTGCCTCCTGGGAATAACTATAATTCTGGGTGGGGATTAAAATAGGCCCACTGAAGTCAACTGGCCATTGGGGAAAACAGGCTTTGTCTAAAAAGAACTCCCTTAGTAGGGCACTCTAGAGTCTAAGAGGAGTAAGGTGAAGGCTGAGTATTGATAGAGGGGGTTTGCCCATGTGAGGGGCAGCCCATGGGAGGACCAGGTCAGATCACAGCAAGGAAGGGGTAGGCCAGAGGACCCCAATCGGTGGCCCTTCTGAGAAACCTCGTCCTACCCACTTCCTTGCCCAGCCCCAGTTTGGGGAGTGCTTTCCGCCCCCGCCGTGAGCACCTTTGATGGGGATGCATCTGTGTGAGGCTGTGTCCCCTCGGTCACTGTCAGTAGCACACTGCATGGCTTAAGTGTACTACAGACCCACTGTGAGGCCTTGAGCAAGCATGTTTGTGTCTCTTATCTTTGGGTTCTGCCTACCTGCTTTGTTTTAAGGATGAAACGAACTGATGCCTGTGAATAAATACACGCTCCAGCATTCTCCACAGATGTCAGGGATGAAAGATTGGGAAGCTATCTCTGCATGCACAGAACTTTATATTTTAGTGCCAAGACACAACAGAACAAAAAGAAAGAAATCAGTTTTTAGATGTGGGAAAATCAGACTTTAGAAGATGTTTCATAGGCACTGTAGGATCGGGCTAATGGTCCAAATACCTGCTTTCTTCTGCTTCCTTTTAAATTTCTCTATTTTTATTAAAGGCAAGAAAACAAGTAGCACGTGGATATGTTTGTGTGTGGTGTGGTGTGTGTGTGTATGGGTTGTGTATGTGTGGTATTTGCGTGCTTGGTGTGTGCATGTATGAGGTATGCATACAGTGTATACTGTGTGTACGTGTGTGTGGTGTGTGTATGTGTGATGTGCATGTGTGTGTGTATGTGCAGGTTGTTTTATATGCATACGATGTCTGTGTGGTATATGTGCACTGTGTGTGGGGTGTGTGTATGTGTGATGTGTGTGGTGTATATGTGTGTCCAGTGTGTATATGTGTGTGGTGTATGTGTATGCACGTGTACAATGTGTATAGATATGTGGTGTGTGATGTGTGTGGTCCGTATTGACTATCCCTGGACGAGCCAGGGTTCTTCTCTGGGGCAACAGACCCTCTTGCCCACCCCACTGCCTGCTGTGGTTTTCTCCTCACCCCCTCAGCTGCCTTAGATCTCTTTATTTATTTCTTTATTTTTATTAAATCATAGTTGTATACATTAATGCATTTATGCACTACAATGTGCTGGTTTTATATACAATTTGGAATGCTTACATCAAACTGGCTAACATAGCCTTCACCTCACTTTCTTAAGTATTGTGTTAAGACATTTATACTCTACACTTAATAGACTTGACATGTACTCTTGCAAAATGCAGCGTAGGTGTGGTCCCACCCACTGCCCTCCCTCCACCTGTCCTTCCCCCTCCTCTCCCTGATGTCTTTAGATCACCTCAAGAAACAAGGTAGGAGATTCCAAATGTTAGGAAAAAGCAAAATTGTATGTCTCAAGAAGTAGCTTTTGGTGGTTCTTCTAGAAGATCCCTGGTCCCTTGAAATAAGATGAGAGTTTCCCAAGTTAGACCCCAGCAAGATAGCAGATCGTGTGGGCAGGCTTTTAAAAAGATGAGATTACTTGTTCAGTCTGATCAGGATTATAGTCAAGTGGCTTCTTTCCACTCTTCTGCCTAGCATGCAGCTAAAAATAAGATTCAGGAATTAGATTTTTCTTCTTCTTCTTCACCAAAGAGTACCCTTTGTGAGAGTTGGTGCTATTAACCGGAGACTTCCTGCCCAGAGACCTTGTGTGGGGACGGAGCCTCTCAGCAGCTCTGGTTGCCCACAGTAAGGCATGTGGCACTTAGTTTATGTCTCTGGTGTCCAGTTCTTTTGCTGACCTGCGCCATCCTCCAAACGACAACTCGGTCAGGGTGCCACGCTGAGTATACCCCTTGCAGTACACAGTGGGCGACTTCCATGACCTGATTCTGGGGCAGCACTTCTTCTGTTTCCTCCAATCCAAATCCATCCTCTTCTTCATGGCGCCATGGCATAGTGTAGGCTTTTCATCATAATTGGGGGATAAATGGATATTTTCATTTCTTAGGCCCTCCCCACCATTGGCACAGGGCACAAAGAATTCCACCTGCTCCTCTTTCCTGGACCCGTGGAGAAGATGGCTCTGAAGTTTATGTCTCAGCCCCAGGTACCTGCATCCCTCCAGAAGAGGCTAGGAGTAGGGAGACAGAGGCCCAAATAGGAGTCCGACCTGACCTCCTTGCTTACTGTGGCTGATGGGATGACTACAATCTTGGCAGCATCATTAGGTCTTCATCTGCTATTAGCTGATTAAAAAATAAAAACACAAAAACTGCATCCCTGGATAGTCTATTCCTTGCTTCAGTTGAAGTGAAACAAAGGAGCTATCAGCTACTTCCTGGCTTCTGTGGGCCGTGCTTTTGGCCTCAAACCCATTGTGCATTGCTGTCTTTCCCTCCAACCATCAGCGGGAAGATCCATTAACAAATTAAAATTCCCTTCTGAGTCAGAATGGCTTTGGTT
Source organism: Perodicticus potto (assembly GCA_963574655.1). Lineage (NCBI taxonomy): Eukaryota > Metazoa > Chordata > Mammalia > Primates > Lorisidae > Perodicticus > Perodicticus potto. Next base: position 9,703 of record CAUYRH010137356.1, on the reverse strand, counting down.
TCTGGGTTTCTAAATGACCTTAAGTTTAATTACTACTGCCATACAGTTTGGGAAGAAGCCACCGTCACCAAATCTCTGGCTCTTTGTTAAGGCAGCACAGTGCTGGGGTTTTCACAGTTTGGTCAAGTTTCTAGATTTATGGGTGATACCGCTGGAGACCTTCCAGGTTTCTAAAGGTCATTGTGCCCCTTACTTCATAAGTCCATCCCAGTTTCTCAGTTAGCTGTTGGTAGGTTCACACACACCCCTAGGAACTTTGCCATGACCTCCAGCAAACTTGTTTTAGGCCGTAAGGAGTCTCCTCTGGTGACTGTAATATTCAAGGTCCCTTCTCAAGACAAAATTCTTGAGGAGACACATTTCTGGACTTGCCACCAATAGGCTCCATTATCTTGGGATGGCCAGGGGGACTGTCCAGAGCTGTGTTGTGTTCCACCCCGTCTCCGAGGAGGACGTCTTGACTTGAAATCTTCTTCCGATAAACTGAAAGGAGAGGCCTCTGATTTCCCTAAGGAGAATTTGTCTGGCCTGTGGCTCTTTAGCTGCATCCTAAGTTGTCCTATGTAGACAAATCCCCGAGTAGCAGAGTTCCTATTTGGGCCCCAGAAGGCACTGGGTGGAGAGAATGCAGCATTGGCAGATAGGTCCTATGACAGAGAGCAAGATGTGTGGCTGGAGCAAAGAGAAACCCACACGCGGGCCGGCCCAGGAACTCATTCAGCTGCATGGTGCTTGGGTTGAGGTGGTTGGGGAGGGCGGCATGGATGTGACGTGTTGGCTTTCCTGCAGAATTTTAGAGACAAGCAAGGTAAAGCAGCATGCCAAGACCAGGTTGGGTTAAGGCTCCTTATTAATAATAAGAAGCATAAGAAACATGTGTTGGGCTATCCCTAAGTGCCAGGCAGTGGGTATTTAATTCTGTGGGGAAGGGACTATGACCCTATCCTTTTTCTTGATGAGAAAAGCGAGGCACTATGTTAGTTTGCTAGCCCTGCTATAGCGAAGTACTCCAGATCAAGTGGCTTACACAACAGATATTTATTTTCTCTGTGTTCTAGAGGCTGAAATCCAAGATCAAGGTGTCAGAGGGCAGGTTCCTTTATCTCAGGGCTGTGAGAGAAGGGTCTGCTCCAGGTTGCTCTCTGAGGCAGCCGTCTCTGCCCTTTGTCTTCATATTACCTTCCTCTGTGCACATCTGTGTCCCACTAGCCTCTTCTTATAAGGACCCCAGTCACATGGGGTTAGGGCCCTAATGATCTCACTTTAATTTTATCTAATCTTTAAAGATGTTATCTCCAAATACAGTCACATTCTGAGGTGTTGGGGATTAGGACTTAAACATGAATTTTTTTGGAGGGGAGCACATAAGTTAATAAGTAAAGAGAAGCTAAATAACCATCTGTAGTCACATGCTGTAGGATTAGAAGCCAGGCAGTCTGACTCCAGAATCCCCTGGTTCTAACACTATTGAAAAACAAAAAAAGAAGAAGAAATGCCAAAGCAGGGTTATGCAAATTGTCATCTATTTAAAACATTTACATGAATTAAATAAATGAGTTCTTTTCAAAAGAAAAAAAATCAAATGTAATGTGATTCTGCTGTTCAGAAGAGAACTACCTACTAAGTAACCTTAATGCCTAGTGCCCTACAGGATGAGATCTGGTAACAGGACAAAAGTTTAAACTTGATGGTCAGTGTCATTTTTTCCCCATTTCAGAGCAGATTTCCATGAATGTGTATACATAACCATTGGGATAGCTGCAAGGTTAAAATTCAAGGCCCCTATGAATACAGAACTTGATGCGTGGCCCACTGTGCCTCCCTGCCCTCTTGGGACAGTCTTTTACAAACTTCTGGACACCCTGCTGTCTGGTCTCTCTTATCACTTTCCTCTGTTCTCGTAAAGTCTGGAAAATTGGGAACTAACCTTCACTTCACCAGACTGCAGTGCTGAGCATGGGAAGGCTCAAACACCTCAAGCTTACTTTCTGTATGGGCAAACCAAAGGCACTGGAATAAAAGATTTATTAGAGGTTGTGGCAGCTGCAAATGTCTATGCAGGTCTAAGGCTGTGACTGAGAATTCACTAGAGTCTGTGTATTCGACCAAACTACATTGCAATGTCTGAGACCCTGCTGGATCATCCCATCAGCACCCTGGAAGCCCCTTGGGGTCCTCTATCCCCCAGTATTCCATCTGCTGAATGCTGCTCAGCCTGCATTATTGCAGATGGCTGCTTCGGAGATGAGCTTTCTATCATGAAAATATGTAGTCTGCAGAGAGGGTGGTTTAAGTGAAGATTCTTGGTGTCCTGCCAACAGCGTGGCAATAACGCATGGATTAAGATGAAAACTGACACACTCACCGGGTTTAAGCATCTGAGAAGCAACTGGAATGTCAGATTTTTTAAAACAGGTGAATCTGTAAGGCTAAGAGCCGTGGGAGGTGCCAGCACATGTCACATGGAGGTGGCGATAGCTTTAAAATGTGGTGCCCTTCACAGTTTGAGAGGGTCACCTTGAAATCATGGGACAGGCTCTGTGTTCTTCTAGCTGGCATAGGGCTCTTTCTTTTTTTTCCTCTATTTTTTCTTCTTTTTTCTCACCTCTTCTTTTCCTGCCTCTTCCCTTTCCTCCTCTATCTCCCTTTTCTTGCTCTTCTTTCTGCAAGTCCTACTTAGTGATTGAGAGTTCACTTTCTCAAGGGCTTTCAAATCAAAGCTGATAACTTGCCTCCCTGGCAGGTATCAACATTCCACGTGGCAGAATAAACAAGTCCTCAATTCTATGAATGGGAGTCAAAGTGTTCAGAAACCTCTCGTGTGGAAAGCTTATTTGCTCACGTGCTCCCATCTCTCTTGCCTTTCTGGCCCCTTACTGTCTTGCTAGAGCTGGGTTCAGCCTGTCTTTTACATCAGTCTTTCTATGACTCTTGAAGCTTTCAATCGTTGGTTTAAAAATGCGGTGCGTTCCTTTCTTGCAGTTTATCACAGTTTAACTTACACAGTAGAACCTCTGCAAGGGACTGTAACAAACTGGCCAACATACAGAGGTGGTCAAAATAAGGAATTAGGCCTGCTATACTGATAAGTACATGTGGTCCATAGCTGGTTTATGGAAAATTAGGTCAACTCAGTTGAGGTGGTCAACGTAGGCAGGTGGTCAACTATGGAGGTTCTGCTGTATATAATAATATGTAATATTTGCTAGTGTACTCTACTGCCCTTTGTCTCTCCCAGTAGAGTAGAGCAGAGTTTGTCTGCTTTGTTCATGGTTGCATTCTGAGCACTTAGCACAGTGCATGGCACACAAGAGGTTTTCATTACATGTTTGTTGAATGAGTGAGTGAATGAGTGAGCTCGTGTGAGCTTTCTAACCACCCTGAGAGGTGGATGGGTGGCTATGCCTGTCTTCCTTTGGAGCTGAAGAAACAGCTTGCCAGCAGATGACACAGACCTAGGCTGTCAGAGCGCATGTCTTCAGCTCAAGAAGATCACAGGGATGCCAGTCAGTCCCTTTCCCATGGGGAGCTTACTGTCTAGCCAGGGAGCCCAGATGAAGGGGGCACAGGTGAGGGGCCTGTGCTAAGCAGTGTGGGGCGTGAGGAGTGAGGGCAGCCAGACTTTGGAGGAGCAGAGAGGCGGGGTGAGGGACAGGCAGGTGCCTTTTTCCTCTGGCTCTGGGCCACAGACCTGCCTTTACCTCCATGTTCAGCAGTTTGCTGTCAGCTCCTGCTACTCCTGCCAAGGTGCACCCCTGCCAGGCTTCCCCCTCCTGCCAGCTGAGCCCCTGCCAGGAGCCCTTCTTGGGATGGTCCCATTTCCTGCCAGGGAGGATTTGGATCTTTGTCCTGTTAGCATCCCATGGACGAGTGCCCAACCTTAGGGGGTGCTGTATGTCTAGACCACGATGTGGGCAGCATCCTCTGGAGCTGTGCAGTGGAGTGATGATGGGCTGCAGGACAGAACTGAGAATCTGGCTGGGCCTGGTCCACCCTTTTACTAAAATATATGAGGGAATAGAGTAGAACTAGGATGACTCTACCACTGGAAAGGGTTTTCTTTTTTTGTTTGTTTTTGTTGGGGGAGGGAGTCCATGCTCTCTAGATGATTGCCATTTGCCAGGCACTAACAAGGTGCTTTGTATATGTTGCCTTATTTAATTCTCCCTGAGGCTGGCACTGCAATTATCCCCTTTTTCCAGTTGAGAAAGCTGAGGTTTAGTTATGTTTAAGTGCCTCACCCAAGGTGGGGACAGCTAGATTCAGACTCAGGCTTCTCTAACTACCAAATTCCAAGTTTTTACAGAATACCATGATGCCTTCTAAGATCTGGGATAAGCCAAGCATCTTCAGAGATGAGAAGTGTTGTCCCAGAACCAGAAAGGAGGACCATGAGGCCTCTTCATGTGGATGAAAGGCCCTCATAGCCCAACTGGTGCTCTTGGGTCTGGGGCTTTCACCTTTATACTCCATTGACTCTTGCCTTACCTGTCCTTCCCCAAGCCCAGGAAAAGCTGTCAGCTTCCTTGGAAACAAGCTGTGGACAAAGATCCTGGTTTATGCAAAGGTCTGGGTGGAGCTCAAATAGGACCCAGGTCTGGCCTTCTCCGAAATTAAATATCGGAACTACTATGTGACTGTGTGTGTATGTGTCTGTGTGTTGGGTTCCATTTAGGTGGGTGTGCTTAAGTCTCTCATCTCTTTTTTTGGCTTAGAATTTGTGCTGTGTTCCTTTGTCCCTTAGCCGGGTTGATTTACACACAGCACAGTCCTATGGATAAGACAGGTAATTGGCCATCTCAGCCCCTGGAGCTAATGGAGGGAAGCAATAAATTTGACAAAATAAGTTAGGCAGTAATTTAGAAACTTTCTATCTAAACTCTGTAATATAATTTCCTCCCATGGTAGATTTATCTCCTCAATTCTGTCCAGCTTAGACCATTGTCTGATGGCTTTTCCCTTCCTGTCCTCACACCAGTCTGGGCTGACTTTCAAGGCCATGGGTACTGCCTCATCCTGGCCCTGCCTCTCACTGTGTCTTTGACCCATTCCCTTAAGCGCCTCAGAAAACTCCTTTTTCAAAGGGGAATTCAGTAGTGATACTGGAATTGATTGTCCAAAGACAAGGGACAGCACCAGCCCTGGGATTTCCAGGTGAACAGTTGCTGTGTACTTAGCATGGCTCAGATTTGATGTTTCCCCATTAGTAAGAGGCTGTCTGTTTTAAACTTTTTTTTTTAAATGGAGAGACATTAAGGTTTAAAATGAAATTAAGAAGCCTTCTTCCTGACTGCAGCGTATCTTCAAGGATCATCTCTCCATCTGCTTCTCTGTGCACTAAATGACCCCAGGAAAGGGAAAGAGAGCAGCCTGGTAGAAAATGAGATAATGTCTTTGTAAAAGCCCTCCCACTTTTCCAAAGGCCTTGCAGATGAAATATTTGACTTGAGCATCCTGGATCCCAGGAGAAAAGAACAAGACTCACTCATCTCATAGCCCAGATGAGGAAACTCTGGAGCCCAGAGAGTTCAAGTAATACTCCAAAAACCACACAGCAATTTGATGGCAATGGCTAGACCAGAACTCAAAACTCCTTTTTCTCTTTTCCTTTTTTTTTTTTTTTTTTTTTTTTTTGAGACAGAGTCTCACTCTGTGCCCTGGGTAGAGTGCCGTGGCATTCTAGCGTTCCTCGACCTCAAACTCTTGAGCTCAGGTGATCCTCTGGCCTCATCCTCCTGAGTAGCTAGGACTATAGGTGCCCACCACAATGCCTGGCTAGTTTTTACATTTTTTAAAAGTAGAGACAGGGTCTCACTCTTGTTCAGGATAGTTTTGAACTCCCGAGCTCAAGCAATGCACCTGCCCTGGTCTCCCAGAGTGCTGGGATTATGGGCGTGAGCCACTGCGTAGGGCCAAGGGTTTTGACTCCTGATCCAGTACTTCTCAGACTTTAATGTGCATGAGAAATCTCTTGAAGTTCTTCTGAAAATGCAGATGCTGCAGGTCTGGGGTGGGGCCTGAGATTCCGTGTTTCTGACATGGGCCCTGGTGATGCTGATGCTGCTGGTCTGGGGACCTCACTTGGAGTAGCAAGGGGTTCCATGAGGATAGAAGGCTGGGGCTTTTGTACCCTAATCTAGAAGGGCATGATCCCTGACCCTGTGAAACTGTCTGCCTCCTCTTACTGGTTTGCATGTCATGTCCTTTCCCTGTGCCCCCAAGGCCTGGGCGCCCCCCTCCAATCCCTCCCCACCCCCACTGTGCTTCCCCAGCTTCTTTTTCCTGGTTTCATCTTGTTCAGTGTTTAAGTAAACGGCACATCTCCATTGGTTTCTTCAAGGCCCCCGGCTCAAGCCTGCTCTGGGCTCACAGCTCCTGTTCCACGGAGACTCGAGTGCCTGAATTAACTCCCTCTTGGAGCAATAAACCACCCTGAGTGCTAACCCAGTTTGTATTTTTAGAGTGTGCTCCATCAATTACTCAACTTGCAGAGCAGCTTCTCTCTGCTCATTGGGGAGGCGCCGCTGAAGAATGTTCTTCCTTTGGCTTCCTCGAGTCACTGCTCTCCTAGGTCCTGATCCCCGTGAGGTTGGAGTCCTTTTTCCTTGGCACTGTATCCTTAGTGTTTAGGATGGAGAGGTTACTCACCCAATTTATAGAAGCGGAGAAAACACTGAGGCCTTGACAGGGTGATAGCCGAGTCTTGGCCAGCACAGTGGGATGATGCCAAGAAGCAGGTCTCCTAAGCTTCTCATCTCCCCACTGAACACATGCCAAGAAAGGGGTGTCTTCCCAGGCCATGCTGTGCCAGAGGCATTTTTTGAGGTACTGTTTTACAAGATGGTGGTTCAAGGGAAGCAGGTGCAGGCTACGGCTTGTGTCACCTCAGGTAGAAGTGAGCATCTGGCTCTGGAAAACCCACATGCTGGGGGGATAGGGTCCATATCACTTAAGCCCGTGGTTTCTGCCACCCCTTTCCCACCGTAGGGAGACCTTTGGCTCCATCCTGAGACAAAGAATGGCTTGATTTGAGGTTCATCTCGCTTTCTCCCACCTCTGGCAGAGGCCAGCAAGAGGCAGACTGGTTCCTGAGCAGGGATGGGCTGGAGAGGGACTTTCTGGAAGGGGGTAAGAGAGGGAGCTGTTGGGATCTCAGGGTGAGAGGGACAGTGGCCAGCACTTCCGGACCAACCTCTAGTCATGAACAAATGCCCAGGGATGGGACAACTTCCTTCATTCCTTCACTGAGGAAACATGAGCACCAGGCTATGGGTGGACAGGGCTTGGGGGAGTAAGCAAGACACGGTCCCTTTCTCAGGGACCTTAGACGTCTTCCTAGGAAACTCTCCTGCCTGTGTGTAAAGGTGAAAGCGACAGACATCAGGTTCGGCGAGCGTGTGTGTGGGAGTGTGCTTGTTTCTGTGGGTGCACGCGTCCGGCTGTGGAAGGTTCCCTGTGAGCCTGTGGGCATCTATAGGGTATGTGTGTACACATGTTCACATGTCTGTGTGCATGTGTGTTTGTTTATGTATCTATTTAAATGCATATATTTGTGTTTCTGTCTGTAAACATGTCTGTGAGAGTGGTGTACGTGCTAGTATGTGTGCACGTGTTCATACATGTGTGTTTGTGTCTCCACATGTATATATGTGTTTGTGTGTATGTATCTGCGTGCATGTTTTTATGTGTCAGCTTGCACACGTGTCCGTCTGTGTAAATGTGTACTCATGTGTGTCAGCGTGTGTAAATAGAAGTGCCTGTGTGAGTGGTTTTGTCAGTGTGGCATGTGTCCGTGTTCCTGGGTCTGCTGTGTCTGTGTGTACGCGTGCACACAGGCCTGTGTGTCTGTGACTGTTCAATGTCTGTGAGCACAGCAGTTTGCTTCTTGTCTCTTTCACGCCCCGCCCTCGGGGGGGGCACCCAAACAAACCCCTGCTCAGGCTGCTTTGGAATAGGACATGGGGCTGTCACATTCCCTGGGGAAGGCTCTCATTCTGTCCTCCTGCACGGAAGGCATCAAGGCATCGGGCAGACTCCTGTGGGAGGAAGCGGGAGACCAAGCACACAGGACTGGTTCCGCTGCACTGGGGCAGGCCAGGGCCACACTGGATGTGTGACACGCAGAAGTGAGCCGAACCTGTCTAGCATGGGGAACCAGCCACGCAACTGCTACGCCTGCCTCAGGAGCTGAGGCCGGAAGTAAAGAGCCTGGGGGGAGGAGGGGACAACCTAGCCCAGCCCCTGGAAATGAACAGTAGGTGGCTGGCAGCGAAGCTTCTGTTGCTGAGTGAGCTGTGCCCTGCTCCTCTCCAAAACTGAAGTCTCATTAAGCCTGCATTGAATTGAGAATCAGGATACCCTGCCCTCACTGTGTGACCTTGAGAAAGTCTCTTGGGCTCTCTGGGCCTTGGTTTCTCACCTGGATCACTGCCTCATGTAATAGGACCATCAATCTCTGCTCTGAAACAAGTCACCCCACACACAACAGGAAGGGACAAGTGTCATGATAGAAGATCCATTTGGAAGTGCTCAGAGGGTGTGCTAAGAAAGGAAGGTGGGCTCCGGAAGGCTTCTGGAGCTTGGCCTTGAAGGATGGCTGGAGGAGAAGGCAGAGGCAACAAGGCAAGAAGGCACAGCATAAGAGGCAGGAGGGCACAGCATACTTCACTAATTAACAGACATTCATACGGCACCTACTGTGTAGCAAGAATCATTCTAAGAGAAGAGGTAGGCAAACTGTGGCCTGCACACATATGAATGGAGCATTCATTCCTTATGCATTGTCTATCATAGCTGCTTTGGTGCTGTAAGGACAGAATTGAGACATCACGACAGACACGTCTGCAATGCCTAAAATATTTACTGTCTGTCCCTTTGCAGAAAAAGCTTGCCATCTTTGTTCTTAGATCTTTATAAGCATGGATTTAAATAATCGTAGCCTGCACATAAATAATCTTAATCTCCTACTGGGGAGGCATTGTTATTGTGCCCACTTTACAGATGAAGAAAGTCAGGCTGAAAGGTACCAAATAATATGCCTGTAGCCACATGGTTAGGAAGTTGGAGATGGGACATGAGCTCAGGCAGTGGAGTTCCAGAGAGTCTATGCATTGGCCCCTGTGCTGTGCTGAGAGCAGGCCCATGGCTGAAGGCCAGGCAGAGATTTTGATTGCTAGTTTTCAGAGCACTGCCTTGATCTTGCCAGGTTCATGAGTAGAGTAGTGTCATCTCAAAGCTCTGTTTCAGAAATTGTTATCATGTGGATATTCTGGGTATAGCTTGCCTAATGGGGACACAGTCCCCATTAAGTTCTAGATAGTTCTTGGCAATACCTACATGACATTAGCCGTTCCCCGCTCATAAGGACTTCTCCATAAAGAATTCCTAATTTAGCTTATTATTCAGAGTTTGTACATTTGCTGTGGCTTGTGTCTTAACAGCCTCTTAGAAGGTCAGGATTGTGTCTTTCTTGGTATGCTGTCCTGGGGAGAATGGCCTCTCATCAGGTCAGAATCTTGTTTTGGGAAGCAGCTGTCCAAATGCCTATGCTCCGTAGGTGTGCTCCCACCAATCGCCCTCCCTCCACCCATCCTCCCCCCTCGCCCATCTGGGGGTTTTTTTAATCAAGGTTATACAAGTCTTATAAAAGTCATATAAGGGTATTCTATCTTATTCTATACAAATTCTATGGAAGAATTTACAT
>CAUYRH010137343.1:0-15237 GCA_963574655.1 Perodicticus potto | reverse complement strand
GTTGGCCCCGGTCACCAGCGCCACGCGGCTGCAGGACGACATGGCTGAGCGGAGCGCGCGGGACACTTCGTGGAGAACCCGCGGAACTTCGGGTCACTCGGAGCTGGACTAGAGGCGGAGCAGCCTGGCAGGGTAACTTGTCGGACCCTTGGTAGCGAGTCCCAGAAAAGAGGTGGGGCCTCCCCTGGGAGGAGGGGCCGTCTGTTCCCGCAGGTTTGGTTACGCCCCGGCTCCCGGGTCCGCCCTCGGCCGGCCCTGAGCTGTATTGGCCAGGGTCTGGACCCAGGGAGCGCCGCTGCCCCAGAGCCACAGGCAGGGTGAAGGGTCAGTGGAGGGCTCCAGATTCACTGCAGTGGGATGGAGGAAATTGGGGGAGAAGCCGAAAGGAAAGAAGGCGAGCGCTGAGTAATTGTGTCGGGCGTGCGCCCATCGCCTACTGCGCATAGACCCCTTTGCTGGCTTAAGAGAAATTCAGCATCAGGTGTCCAGTGTCTGACTTAACAGTTCGGGCTGAAGGGCCCTGAGTCCCAGTGCACCCCCAGGCGGGAGGAAATGTTTACTGCGGGCCACACCTTTCAATGGAAATTTTAAATTTATTCCTTCCTTAAGTTCTGTGACAGAAAAAGTATGAGCATTTAGGTTCATCCAAGGAAGATGGATATCTGTGTAGCTCCAGAATGATGTGTATATCTTTTCCTAGTAAGTTCCGTGTCCCCACGACAAAGTCCAACTGAAACAAATTCTCAAAGGTGATTCCCAGCGTGGACACAAAATCAGGACACCATCCGTGTTCAGAGTGTAGGAGGTAACTCTGAGATGAGGGGAGATCTGTGATCTTGTCATGACTCAGCTTTTCCAGCATGCTTGTATCTCTGTTACCCTGAGTCCACCTTCTCTCCCAAGTTCGACCTGAGGTCAGGAAGGTGGGCACCTGCTGTGATCTCTGGCTGCACCTCAGCCGGTATTGTGTTCTTTTTTTCCCTAAAGATTTAGAACCCTATCTGAGGATAAAGGGCTAGGCAGACTTCAGCACACAGGTGCTCTCAGTTTCACTGATTTATTACAATCTAGTGACATTTGATCTTTTTTTTTTTTTTTTTTTTGGTCATTAATGTTATCTGACAAAATAGAGGTTGTGTGGAAATATTTATGATTCTGTAGAGCTACACATTTGCTCAGGGCAATGCTGACAAATGGAGTTTGTAGTTCTACTCACAAGCCAGGATCTAAATGTGCATGAGTTAAGCCAAGAAAGCTGTTTGAAGAGCCCCTAGAACTGGACACGGAGCAAGCCAGATTACGGAATTTTCTAATGTCTTTGCTTTTTAGACTTCGTTAATATTAAAGACCAGAGGAAAGACTGGAGAGATGGAAGGGCAGTATTCCCTTTCTAAGACAGCACGTGCACATATCTGCCTTGAGAAGGCAATGAAATGTCTAGAGTGATGCTGCTTTAACCCACTGTCAGTCCAAGCCTGGGAATGTTTTAGGCAAGGACACCTTAGGGTTTAATTACACTCTCTAGTTCTCCTGTTAGTCTCTGAACCCAAGCCTGTAGAGCTTTCTGAGTCACTTTTTGAACCTTCTTTGAAGTATGAAATAGGTATACCCAAGGCCAGAATAAAACAGCCCAGAATTGTTCCTCAAAGATTAAGACTTGGAGGTTGGTCGTGGTGGCTGTGCCTGTAATCCTAGCACTCTGGGAGGCTGAGGCAGGTGGATTGCCTGAGCTCAAAGGTTGAAACCAGCCTGAGCCAGAGCGAGACCTTGTCTCTAAAAATAGCTGGGTGTGTGTCAGACACCTGTAGTCGCAGCTTTTTGGGAGGCTGAGGCAAGATAATCTGCTTGAGCCCACGAGTTTGAGATTACTGTGAGCTATGATGCCATAGCACTCTACTGATGGTGACAAAGTGAGACTCTGTCTCAAAAAAATAAAAGATTCAGACTTGGCTGAGGGCAGTGACTCATGCCTATGATCCTGGCACTTTGAGAGACTGAGGCCAGGAATTTGAGATCAACCTGAGCAAGAGCAAGATTATGTCTGCATAATAAATAGAAAAAATTTTTGATGCTGGATGTAGTGGCAGATGCCTGTAGTTTCAGCTACTTGGGAGGCTGAGGAAGGAGGATCACTTAAGTCCAGGAGTTTGAGGTTGCAGTGAGCTATGTCAATGCCACTGCACTCTATCTGGGGTGACAGACTGAGACAGATGGAAAAAAAATAGGTTATGATTTAAGGTTTTAAAATTGAGGCTCACATTTTCTTCTCCTTGAGTTAAAAGATCTAAAGATTCTTCTACTTCTTCTTTTTCTTTCTTCATTCTTCTTCTTCAAAATCAAAAGGCTAAAATGGACCCAGAATAGTATCAGAGACTTGGCCGAGAGCAGGCACAAGTTTGCCGGGATGGCAAGTCCTTGTCTCACTTGTGGGTAGTAACCAATGGGCTTGTGGTATAAATCCACTGTCAGTTATTCGAGGCCACTCAAGATTCACTGTTGGCTAAGCTATTCCTGTGATGTGATCTAACTGTGTTGTACATTGTTGACGTGAGTCAGCAAGTGTACCCCAGCACCAGACAGACAGTGAGACAGGGGCATCTGCCTGTAGATCCATAGACAGGGACCCTGAGCCTGAGTCTACGCAGAAATCCTCCTTAAGGATCTGGGTAGGAAAAGAATCTTCCGCTTGTACAGTTAGTCACGCAGCACTTGGGTCCTTACCAAGCTCTGTTGGTTATAGTACCAAAACTTCCCATTCTTTGCGTGATATGATAGGGGAGTCTTAGGTTTTGGGCAGTCTTGCTGATTCTGTTTGTCATCTATAAAATCACATAGGAGGTAAATTCTTTTACCCAGATGCCAACTGATCCATCACGTGGGATCAAAACTAAAGGAAACCTTGCAAATCACAAAGGAAGGTGCGTGTAAGTCTAATGATTGGTTAGATTAGGTCTGAGCTGTGGGGTGGCTAGGACTATAAAGGCAGTATTTAGGAGCAGGGGTCCAAATGGGTTACATAGTTAGGAGATAATGAATAGTTATCATTAGTTATCATTAGTAACTATCAATAGTTATTTTCTATCCAGAATCAGAAACCAGAAGAGATAGGAAAAGACAACCAGTCACCTAAGGAATGAAAGCATGTGGAGACACGTTTGGGCATCAGTGGTTCTAGACATTTGAGATCGAGTTCCATCATTCTGGGAGGAAGCTGTCTGCTCCACATGAACTTGTGGCTGGTAGGTTAGCAGTCTTTTTCCCGTGGTTGTCTGCTTCTGGAGGATCTATAAGAATATTTAGTTTGAGATCTCCCATTCAGGTGACTTTCTGCTGGTGTAAGGAAGCTTTGTGCTTTTTCTCAATGGGATGACGTGAATCTAAGGATCAATCCCTTGTAATCTGACCATAGTGTGGTAGGATTACAATGTGGTGAACTTGATAATGACCCCTTTCATCAGGTTTGGAAGCTACTTTGCTCTGATGTCTTTCCCAGAGGACCAGGATTCCAGGTCTTTTTTTTTTTTTTTTGTAATTTTTGGCTGGGGCTGGGTTTGAACCCACCACCTCCGGTATATAGGGCTGGTGCCCTACTCCTTTGAGCCACAGGCACCGCTCATGGATTTCAGGTCTTAAGTCATATAGGCAGCGATTGGGGAGATGATGAGGAAAGACTCTATGTATCTGAGGATGATGAGACTGCGAGTATTGCATTATTCCTTTGCGGTGTTAAACTATAATTGCCTATCATATGGTATGGTCTGTGGATGACATTCTTGGACATGTAGTCTGGCCAGTTACCAAGTCACAAAGGGTGAGATGATGAACCCAAGCAGGAGTTAATACAATGGTCATTAAGGCCACTAACAATACTTTTTCTCAAGGGCGCCCAAGTTTTGTGCTAGCTTTAATTATAAAATAATACGTGTTCTCTTGACCTTTCCTCAAGATCCAGATGGTAAAGGAACTAAATTTTTTAAGTGGCAAGGCTGTGAAGAGTTCCTTAATGACAGTTCCAGTGATGTGAATTTTTTTTATTGATGGAAAGATGGGCTGTAATTCCCTAAGAAGGAAACACAAAGCAAAACAGTCTTTTGCCTATAATAGTTGTGGCTTTGACAGGGAAAAGCTTCCATCATTCTAAGAATAAGCAAACATGACCAAAATGTATCCAAACTATGTTGGTGGCTGTAATTGTATAAGGTGCATTTGGAAATGCTGAAGCCTGGCTTTTGTCCTTGTCCCATCTTTAGTTTTTAGCATCTTCTTGGTAATAGACAGGATTGGCACCAGAGACACCCCCTCCATGGCACTAGTAGAGATTCCCCACCAACTGCGCTCAAGACAGCAGCTAACTAGTTCCTGTAAGCTCCTTCCAGTGTTCATTTTGAGGTCATCTAGAGAGTACTGGCAGCCGTTCTGTTGCTGTCTACTTTTCCAATTTCTGAGCCACTTTTTGATGTTTGATATGTTGGCCACATCAACATCAAAAAGTGAACCAGTCCCAATATTTGTGAAGTTAAAAGGGCCATCATTGTAGGAAGGGCACTTACTTACCAAAGTGTTTAGCTTCAGACTGCTCTTCTATTGCTTGTGTTTCCATCTTTGCAGTGACCATCTAAACAGAAAACATCGAGGCTTCTAGGGGTCTCCTAATCTGTTGACCATTTTCAATTTGGGTTCCTGCTAGTGTCATGAACCTTTATTGTTTCCAGAGCACTCTATTGCCAACCCTAAGGCGTGTGTGTGATAATCCTTTATCCAGAGCCTATTGGCAAGCTCGGGTGCATGCCTGGAGCTTACACACATTTTCCTCTGAAGTAAGAGGTGGCCTCTGAAGGTGAATTCAGATATGATATGGATTATATAGCTCAAGACTTTCCTGTTGGAATTCAACAATGTCTAGCCTGGATATTTTACAGGAGTCTCCAACAATTCCATGTGAGGGGTAGATGCCTACTTCTGGAACCATCTGAACAGAGGTTAAGCAATCAGACCATTCCTCTTCTTCAGATAAAGGACAGCTGTTGTAGAGATTAAGACGCTACGGCTGCAGATAAAAATGGGTGCGGGAGAAAGTAATAAAATCTCATGGGAGGGGAGTGGGCTTACTCGGAAATATTGACTCTTTTCAGTGAACAGCAGTGTATGGCATGAGGGACCATTGTTCCAGAGGAGCCGTTGGGGCTGAGGTGGCAGAGGTCTCTGTTCACTTGGCTGCGGCTGCTGCTCTGCGATAAGGAGGGTGGGTCTTTGCTGTATGGAGACAAAGGCTGTCCTCTGGGCCCTAGGGAGCTGGGTGAAACTTGGCAGGCTTTGTGTATGGTAAGCAGAAAGGTTTGGGGTTAGGCAGAGCCGGAGTGGGCAGCTGTCAGAGGGCTCATTTCAGCTCATAGAATATCTGCTTCTTTAGGGGTTCCTGTCTCAGTTTCCTAGGGACAAATGATCCCAGACTTGGTGAGCAGCATGTCCATGTCCCTCTGAAGCCTTGAGAGGAATCTTTTCTTGCCTCTTCACACTTCTGTTGCCTGCAGGCTTCCTTGGCATATAGCCATTCCCATCCACCTGTCTTCACATGGTGCCTTGTGTCTCTGTGTCTAAGAACACTTGTCATTAGATTTAGCGTCCATCCAGATAATCCAAGATGATTTCATCTCAAAATCCTTAACTTCATTACATTTGCAAAAACCTTATTCTCCCATGAAAATGTTTACAGATTCTGACACCAGGATAGATCCTATTTGGAGTCATGATCAGTCCACTAGAGTTGCCATGCATGGCTGCTCTGACACTGAAAACTAAGCTGAAGACACAGAAGAGTGGCCATTACTAAAAATTAGGGACAGAGTTTCTGCAACAGCTAGTGTGACTCCAAATCTCCTTTAATTGTCTTACCCTATCAAGCCTGGGCAGTTCCGAATGGCTTATCTGTGTGAGGGATCTGCCTTCCTGGGGTAGGCCAGGTCCTAAGTAATGTACTTTGCTGTGCTAAAATTGTACTTCACATGGGAGGAGAGAGGGTATTTGGGGGGACCTCACCTAATGTGCATGATGCAATGGTACATTTCAAAACTATTAAGTAATGAGTATAATTGTGATAGATGTGTTATTTAGTTCAATGTAAGCATTTCACATTGTATATTGAAGCAGTACCCTGAACCCCATAAATGCATCAGTGTACAAAGTTATGATTTAATAAAAAACAATAAATAAAAATAAATAAATAAAATTGTACTTCATAGGTACCTCTCCTGACCTCTCTATACTTTGATTCCAAATGTCACCTGGCAAATGTAAGGCACAGATCCGGCCTTGTGTTGTAAACAATTCCTTTCCTTCTTGGAGCTCCATATTTACTTCCAGATTTACTACCTTTTTTGCAGCCAAGGTGCCTGGTTCTATTTGCCTCCCACTAACACCTCATGCACATTAGGGAGGTATTGAAGCCTAACTGCACAGGGTCCCTAATGCTAAATTTCCCAGACTGGAGGTGCCACATGGCTAACTACAGGGCCATATGACCAGGCGAGGGCTTCAAGGCAGACGTTCTGCAATCCAGTGCTGCAATCCCCTTCCCCTAAAAAGGCCTCTGCACCCCTTTTTGTGGGACGGCTGCATATCCCAGGTTTTTAAATGCTTCAACCTCTGGGTCTATGCTCTTTCTAAGCTGCGAGTTGGGTCCTGCCAAGATACATACCTCTGTGTTTTTGAGATAGGGTCTTGCTCTGATGCCCTAGGTATCGTGCAGTGGCATCATCATAGCTCATTCAAATTCCTGGGCTCCAGTGGTCCTCCTGCCTCAGCCTCCCAAGTAGCTGGGACTACAGGAGTGTACCACCACCCTCAGACGTTTTTTCTTATGATTTCTTTGCAGAGATGTAGTCTTGCTTGCCCAAACTGGTCTGGAACTTCGGGCCTCAAGCTATTCTCCTGTCTCAGCCTCCCAAGTGCTAGGATTGCAAGGTGTGAGCCACCACACCTGGACGACATGACATATCCATCTGTGATCCAGGCTGAGCCCTACAGTGTTGTGTAGGGTTGCAAGGTATGATTTCTCAAAATAAAACTGGATGGTGATAGGCCAGTAGGGGCTTATGATTCATGGCAGTGGAGCTAAAACTATTTTGGAAGAACCCCCAAAGGAGGAAAGAAGTGCTGGGTAATATTCTTGAGCATGCCCATCATCCACTGCAAAATATGGATGTTTGCTTTGTCATAAGATCCAAAGTAATTATACGAACACAGTAACTGCCTGTGAAATAAATCCTGGCGCATAAATCCCCTTTCTTGCTTAAGAGATGCTGCAGAGAAAGACTTAGAGGAAAAGATGTTCTGTGACCAGACTTACAGGTACAGTCAGGCTGCATCTCTCTGTGTGATTCCCAAGTACCCCATACAGAGGGAATGTTTACGAAGCTCTTACTGTGTGATAAGCCATTTATTGTAATGTTTTGTGTGTAACATAATGCCTGTGTTAGCTAGAAGTGTCAATGTTTTTCGTCTTGTCCAAAGTCATAGCTAATAAGTAAACTGTTTAGATCTCTCCATGAGATGTGTACCCATAAAACCAAGCTCACCTGAAAAGGAATTTTCAAAGGTGTGTCAAGGTGGGGTGGCCAATTAGACTCCCCACCCACCTGTGAACAGAGTGTGTTTGATCTCAGTGTATTTGATTAGTGACTCTGAGAGCTGCCATCTCATCATGACTCAGCTTTTCCCAAGTAGGGCTGTCCAAGCTCCCTGTTCCCTGTCATCCTGAGTCCACTTTCTTCATCAATAAAGTAAAACCCTACGGTCAGGATGGTGTATACCTTCTGTGTTCCCTCCCTGCCCCAACTGATAATTCTTTCTTTTTTCCTACAGATCATTTGAAACTTCAAGGACATAGATTATTCAAGTTTTATATTTCTTCTTCAGTGAGCTTAGTGTTTTTGCAGAAATTTGGTACATTTTATGTAAGTTGTTAATTCCATTGTCCGGAGGTTATTCCTAATATTTCCTCTCCCCCTTTTTTGGAGACAGTCTCACTCTGTTGCCCAGGCTAGAGTCCTGTGGCATTAGCCTAGCTCACAGCAACCTCAAACTACTGGGTTCAAGTGATTGTCCTGCCTCAGCCTCCCAAGTAGCTGGGCCCACAGGTGTTCACACCAATGCCCAGGTAATTTTTCTCTTTTTAGTAGAGACAGGGTCTTGCTCTTACTCAGGCTGGTCTCAAATTCCTGAGCTCAAGGGATCCTCCCTCTTCGGCCTCCCAGAGTGCTAGGATTACAGGTTCGAGCCACTGCCCTGGGGTAATATGCCTTTCTTATTCTTTTATTATTTATATGTACTGTTGGGGTCCCTTAGTGGACACCACTTATCAGGGCTCTGGACTAGCTAGTTTCCAGCCCCAGCCTATCTAGCTGTGTTCCAGAGACCGGATATGCTGTTATCTCACTCAGGAAAAATTGCTCTTAGCTGCCTGAGGGCTATTTACTTTAGCAGAGGGGGGTTGGGGGAGAGAGATAGTCTTTGAGAGAGTAAAGCAGTCTTCTTAGATAGATCTTAGTCTTTAGCTGAGCTTAGTGATCTTCATGCTGGTGTTCTGCAGGCAGGAGAAGTGACAGAGTGAGAGTAAACAGGTCCGTGATAGAATGCCCACGCTCCGGACTGACCTCTCTTCCAGCCTAATATAAGGCTGATCTCGTGCCTCTCAACACCACAGGTGTAGAGACTGCCAATTCACCACTGCTCTCATCTCGTGAGCTCTCATGCTTGTTAGGAGAGCCAAATCTGTCCCCATACCCCTTTCACCAAGGTGTTCCATTATTGAGCTACAGATGTTACTTATAATTGTCACTCTTCCTAGCCTTAGGCTATACGGCTGCTACAGTGTACCACTCCTTTCATTCCACACATAGATGATTGATGTCTTTCATGATTTTTTCCCCCTGATCTATCTGGCTAGATTTTATTGATTTTCTTAAAGGGCCAGTTTTTGGTTTCATTGATTTTGATTTTTTTACTTTTTATTCTGATTATGTTGATTTCTGCTCTAATTTTTATTTCCTTTCTTTTGGTCACTTTATGTTTCATTCGCTTTTATTCTAGTTTCTTACCACATGAGCTCAGGTCCTAATCTGAGATAGTTCTTCTTTTCTAGAGTGGATGTAAAGGGATACAAATTTCCCTCCAAGTAAATAATGTAATGTAGAATAATAAAATACATGTATTTAAAAAAAAAATTTTTCCCTCCAAGTAGCACTTTAGCAGCATCCTACAAACATTGATACGTTGTGTTTTCAGTTGCATTTGATTCAAAACGTTTTCTTATTTTCTTTTGGCTATCATTTGACCAAGGGTATTTAGAAGTATTTTTTTAATTTCCTAATATTTGGGAATTTTCTAGCTAGCTTTCTGCTATTGATTGCTAACCTAATTCCATGGCACTAACACACTTTGCATGACTTGACTCCTTAGTTTTAAAGGCTGGGAGAAAGATTTTAAAGGGTGTTTTCAAGTAGTGGTAATCTCAGAGAGGAAAGATTTGGTGAAGGAGAGAAAGGGAATAATTGTAAGAACAAAATGCTGGAGAAGTTGGTTACGGCGCCGGCTACATACACCAGGGCTGGCCGGTTCGAACCCAGCTCTGGCCAGCTAAACAACAATGACAACTACAAAAAAAAAATAGCCAGGAGTTGTGGTGGTGGCCTATAGTCCCAGCTATTTGGGAGGCTGAGGCAAGAGAATCACTTAAGCCCAAGAGTTTGAGGTTGCTGTGAGCTATGACTCCATGGCGACATGGTGAGACTCTGTCTCAAAAAAACAATAAAAATGTGGGCGGCACCTGTGGCTCAGTGAGTAGGATGCTGACCCTATATATGGAGGATGGCAGGGTGGAACCCAGCCCCAGCCAAACTGCAACAGAAAAAAAAATAGCCGGGCGTTGTGGTGAGTGCCTGTAGTCCCAGCTACTCAGGAAGCTGAAGCAAGAGAATCACCTAAACCCAAGAGTTTGAGGTGGCTGTGAGCTGTGATGCCGCAGCACTATACCAAGGGTGACATAATGAGACTTTGTCTCTAAAAAAAGAAAATAAAATGCTGGAGAAAATGACTCTGGATGTACCCAGGACTCAGGTAGGGGCGTGGCCAGGGAGGGAGCACCCCTCTTCTCTGTAACAGAAGGGGAGGCAGCAGTGCAGGTCTACTTGCTGGTGTGTTGAATAGCTCTTTCCTGAAAGCATCTACTTTCTCTTTGAAGGTGACAGATTTGAAGTCACCATTGCCAGTGACTAGCCTGGGAGACGTGAGGAAAGAATAGCTCTTCTGCAGAGTTTGAAAGTGAATTTATTAGAGAAAAAGGCAGCATTGTGTAACAGAATGTGTGGTCCCTTTGGAATGGAGATTGTAACATAAAAGAGCACAGTCAGCTTCCTCCCCCACCCCCAGAGCTGTCCAGCTGCTGGTGCAGGAGGAGCTGGGTGGTGGAGCGTTTGGGTTGGTGAGTTGCCAGGCTCCTATGCACACTGATGGTGTTTGCAGGGGAAGAGTTGTAGTACTGGGTTATGGCCCTGTTCACTCCTTAGGATATTTTGCAGCTCTTTCCACATTTTAGGTAATTGATAGGGATGCAAATGCTGTGCTGTGTAGCGCTGCTTTAATTGGCTTCTTCCCCCTCACCACTGTGGAAACACAGGTTTTGTTCACATATGCAATCCAGCTCAACATTTCTTTTTTCCCATATAAATCTGTGCCCTTTTAGCTTTTCCTTTGTAACATCTACCTGGTTCCCTCATATCATATGAATGAAATACATTTTTAAGACAAGATTATTTTTGTGTCTGACAGCCATACTTTTTTGCCTTTTTTCTGAACATTTCATTTTAGCACCAGGTTCTCCTCCTCCAGCTTGAGTTAGGCCTAGCAATACAGCAGGAGCTCCTGTGTGCCCCTCCCCCTGCAGAGGGAACCAGGTTCTGGAATTTAGAATCCTGCTTTCAATTAATCTCCTAAAGCCACATGTTATTTTTAAGGTACCAAACCAAAAATATCTTTGAAATTCAAGTATACGTTTCCAAACTAGCACTTAGATAGCACTGTCTTGACCAGGATGCTGTTGTTCTTCTGGTGTCTGTTTACAAAAACACAATACTGAGGAGGAAACAAACAGCTGTATTGAAGAGCTGAACCTATAAAAGAAACCTCACTTTAAAGTAAAGCCACCTTCCTTGTATTAAGGGCAGATCAATTTTCATTTCTCTAAGCATGAAAAACACTGGAGAATTGTGAGAAATCACGGTGGGGGGTGAGGAGCTCGTGGAGCACCTGGTGTGTGTGGGAGGAGAGAATGTCCTGGGCACTTCCTGGTGCCCACAGGTTGGCTGGGCATGGGGGAGGGAACCCGTGCTCCTCATTACCACCACAGGTGCTGTGTCAACACTTCATCTCAATACACACTGTGCTCTGTCATGCCCTTTACAGGTGAGGAAACCGACACACAGCAAGATGGGTAATGTTGCCTGAGTTCATAAGCTAAGGGGCAGAGCCCCGAGCTACTCCCTCAGGTTTTTTTTTGAGACAGAGCCTCAAGCTGTCACCCTGGGTAGAGTGCTGTGGCATCACAGCTCACAGCAACCTCCAACTCCTGGGCTCAAGCAATTCTCCTGCTTCTGCCTCCCAAGTAGCTGGGACTACAGGCGCCCACCACAGCTATTTTTCGGTTGCAGCTGTCATTGTTGTTTTGGTAGACCTGGGCTGGATTCGAACCCGCCAGCTCAGGTATATATGGCTGGCACCTTAGCTACTTGAGCCACAGGCGCCGAGCCACTCCCCCATGTTTTGAAAGCTTTCAACAAGGGGAAAAGTTGAAAAACAGTAGACACCCATACTTCCACGAGGTCTCAACACTTGTGAACACTGTCTCTCTCACCTGACTTACCTGCTCCTCTGTGTATTTTACTGGAAGATGTGAATGCTATGGGGCTCATGATACTTCGTCCTTCTATAAATCTGTCCATCCAGGAGACTGAACAATTCTCCTGCCTTGGTCTTTTTTTTTTTCTTTTTTTGAGACAGAGCCTCAAGCTGTCGCCCTGGATAGAGTGCTGTGGCATCACAGCTCACAGCAACCTCCCACTTCTGGGCTTAAGCGATTCTCTTGCCTCAGCCTCCCAAGTAGCTGGGACTACAGGTGCCTGCCACAATGCCCAGCTATTTTTTGGTTGTAGTTATCATTGTTATTTGGCAGGCCCAGGCTGGATTCGAACCCACCAACTCTGGTGTATGTGGCTGGTGTCCTAGCCGTTTGGGCTACAGGCACCGAGCCCACCTCGGTCTTTGATACCTCAGTGTTTCATGCAATTGCCCACCCATGGTTCACACGTTACAGGGGGTTGTTTTCCCTGATGACCTTAGCTGCCCTTCCCTTGGTTGTGCTGTCCACGTCTCCCTACAGCCCCAGGGCCACTACCCACTATACACGTGGTTTACATGTTGTCTGCTTTCTTGTTATCACTGGCAGATCTGAGTAGTGGAAATACTGTGTGGCTCACAAAGCTCTTCCTGGCTCTTCACTTTCTGGGCTTGCTGACCCCTTATGGAAACTGTTTGTTATCTTGACCTGACGTTTAGGTTGACTATGCACATCTGACAAGGAGCTGGATCAGCATGTAAATAATCTGTACAAATGGACAAATATAAAGAACCATTTATTCATCTATTAACATTGTCATAATTTTTAGTAATTGCATGTTTTCTTCCCCCTACATCAAAAAAACCAATCACAAAAACTTCACAGAATTAGTAGTCAACTGGGTGAGTGACACACTCAATTAGTAGATTATTAGTGAGCAACTGTTTGGGATATTTTTATTTTTTTTCTTTTTTGGAGGGATAGGTATAATTTTCACATTATAAATGATCTTTGCGTTAAATTGAGACAGGGTACTAAATGGGGCCCATGGATGGAGCTCACCACTGCTGAACTTTCTTCTCTGAAACGAACTGTCCATGAGGCCCCTCCGCATCTGGGGGCAAAAGTGCCAAGTACACGGGCGTCTCTGCCCCTTCTTCTGGACTTTTGGTGGCGTTGGGTCCTGCCATGTCGGTTCTAACCCAGCCTGGGCAGCAGGCGTTCAGGAGGATTCTGTCTCCTTTCCTCTGGTCACTCAGCTTCCTGGCGTGGATCCTGGAAAGGACTGTGACGCCAATCTTTGTCACTCCATATGCAGAGTTGGGCCAGCCCTCTTTCTCGTGCACACCCTTCTTGGTGTCTTCCACAAACTTGTTCATGAGCCCCACCAGCTCCTCCTCCGTGATGGTCTCGCTGCGGAACTTCTTCTGGAGCTCTGGGCTGCAGCTTTTAAGGGCTCTGAGACTCACCATGCTAGACACATTCACCACTCTGCCTGAAATACACCACCAATCTTTAGGTAGAACAGTACGCACAAGAAAAGTGATTGCCACATTTGCTGAGTTTCTGAACCAGGAGGTTTTCATATGAGAGACAATTACCAGGATGAATTCTAAGAGGCTTACTTACATATAGAACGTGCGGTAATTCATGATAGACTCCATTCCTGCCTTTAAATTTTGGCTGAGCAGTGAGGTGACATTTGAAAAATCTGGCCTTTGACCTTTCAGTGGATCAGAGTCTTAGATGTAGGACATTACAGGAAGACAGGGTGAGGGAACAAACAAGATGGGGTGGAGAGTCTATGGAAGTTCTCAACTCTAGGCCACGTAACTTAATCTTCCTAAACGTGGCGGCTTTAATTCCCAACTGCAAAGATAAGGAACCAACCTCAGTGCCCACCAAGTGACGATGAGATAAAATAATATATGGTAGAGACATACAACATGAAATACTACTCTTTCATCAAAAGGAATCAAATGTCTTCTGCAGCCACTTGGATGTAGCCAGAGGCCATTATTCTAAGTGAAGTAGCCCAGGAAGAAAGAACCACATGCTGCACGTGTTCACTGAGGCGGGCGGGTGAGCAATGGGTATATGTGCATACAGAGTGACTTAATGGACACTGGAGAGTTAGAAGGAGAAGAACAGGGAATGCTGATGAAAAGTAACTTATTGGGTCCAATGGATACTATTCAGGTTATAGTACATTAAAAGCCTACACTTCTCCACTATGCAATTCAACTATGTACAAGGTGAATCTATTTAAATGAAGAAAAGTGGCTTCTAGTATTAATAACTGTGCATTTTTTTTGTTTGTTTTTTGAGATAGAATCTCACTATGTCACCCTTGGTTGAGTGCAGTGGAGTCACAGCTCACAGCAACCTCAAACTCCTGGGCTTAAGGGATTCTCTTGCCTGAACCTCCCAAGTAGCTGGGACTACAGGCACCCACCACAATGCCCGGCTATTTTTTTGTTGTACTTGTCATTGTTATTTGGCAGGCCCAGGCTGGGTTTAAACTCGCCAGCCCTGGTGTATGTGGCCGGCCTAGCCACTGAGCTACAGGCGCTGAGCCAACTGTGCATTTATTTTGGGGTTCATCCTCTGTGCCATTACTTGGAAGCACTCTAGCAGTTTACAACCAAAGACACATGACAGTCATGTCCAGAACACTGAGCACGTTGAAGGGAACTAGAATGAGCCTGGAGTTGGGATGTGGAAGATTATGCACATCCCTATAAACCAGGCCAGGGCATTGGACTTTGCTCCTAAGGATTTTGGGGAGGGGATTGAGCTCACAGGATGCTGGGAAAGGAAAAGATCCAGGTCAGGAGGCCCCGTAGGAGGGTCTGAGGGTGTCCAGGAGCAGCTGAGGGCTGCTGTGGAGCCGGCACTAGGTAGGTTCAGGACAAACTCCATGGGCACAACTTCTGGGACCTGGTAAGTGAAGATAAGGGGCAGGGCACGGTGACCTGCGGTACCCTGGAGGGTGGATGGTGGGTTGAGTGGCTGGTGATTTGGGGAGAAGTGCGAGCACCCTCTGGTAATATCTCTCTTATAGGGAGGGGGCATCTCTGGGAGTGTTCTAGGCAGGTGGCACGTTTTGGAAGCTGATTGGTGGTGGTGCTCCAGCAGCGTGAATAAGATGACTGTGAGAGAGCAGAGAAGGGGCAGGAGGAAATCCTACTGCGCGGCCGTGTGGGAGGGGCACGGAGCCAATAAAGAGCCTGTGTGAGGACACATTGGGGCTGAGACCTGAGATAAGAAGGAGCCAAGTGAGGCAGGACGAGGGGGACAGAGGGCACCAAAGGACCCTACAGACGTGACCTCCAAGTCCTGCATCCAAA
>CAUYRH010137337.1:0-28940 GCA_963574655.1 Perodicticus potto | reverse complement strand
CGGGCGCCTGTAGTCCCAGCTACTTGGGAGGCGAAGGCAGGAGACTCGCTTGAGCCCAGGAATTGGAGGTTGCTGTGAGCTGTGATGCCACAGCACTCTATCCAGGGTGACAGCTTGAGGCTCTGTCTCAAAAAAAAAAAAAGAAACTTGGCTCTCCTAATGAATATTGACTCCTTTCCCCAAGTGATCTAAAATCAGGATTTGTATTCTCATCAATTTAGATTTGAAGAAATAGGATGCAGCGTGAAAAGCAGTATTGCACATGGGTTAATATTTGGTTTTCACTGTAATGTGAAAGAACTGGTCAGATTTGCACAGTGTCATCTTTAATCTTCCTTTTAATCTGTTTTGAAGGTGGAGAAAATCAAAATCCTTCTGCGAAATGTCGATCTGATGGATATAAAGGTTGGATCAGTAGAGGAGTTTCAAGGGCAAGAATATTTGGTTATCATCATTTCAACTGTAGGTATCCTGTTTTTAGTAGAGACAAACAGTGTGCTTGAAGTCACCTGGTGTTGGGGTTCTGGGTCCTTTGGACATAAAGCCGTAGCTGATCAGGGAGGCAGAAGGGCAGGTGCAGGATGGAGCCACTAGGTCCCTGCACCATGGTAAGCAGGAACCACAGGAAGTTATTTTTAAAATTATACTCGAACACCAGGAGACAGAGGAGTAAAGAGGAGGGATCCAGGACAGAATGGTGAATGTGCTGGAAGAGGAGAGGCAGAATGTCAAAAGGCAGCAGAGGAGCAGGGCAGACATCAGTAGGGCAGGCACCCAGCCGCACCAGGGCTACAGCAGTGCCACCAAAAAAAAATTAATCTAACTCTCTAGACTGTTTTTTATTTTAAGTTGCAGTATCTTGTATTGAGCAATACATGTTAATTGCAGATAGTATAGAAAATTCATATACAAAAAAAAAAAAATCAACTAAAACCATACCATCTGGAAATAACCCTTTAGTGGGGGCAGGGAGAGGAAGGGGGGCATCACTGGGCCTACAGACCGAGCTGCTGAGGCTGCTCCCCTCTGCTCCCTGCCACACCCTGCTGCTCCTTGAACCAAAAATGCAGTCATACTGTTGTTTTAAGATTTCTAAATGTTTTCATTTATAATGCCCACAAAAAACTTAATATACTATTTTTATTCATTTTTGTCCTTTTTTAGGTACGGTCAAATGAAGATAGATTTGAAGATGATCGTTATTTTTTGGGTTTCTTGTCCAACTCAAAAAGATTTAATGTTGCAATCACCAGACCCAAAGCTTTGCTGATTGTGCTGGGAAACCCTCATGTTCTTGTGCGAGTGAGTTTACAGGCACTGTGGGCTATGACTGGCCTTTGAAACAGGTGCACTGCCCCCAGGAGTTTTGAGACCTTCACGCAACTAATGCCAGGCTCATTTTTCTTGCTCCTAGGACCCCTGTTTTGGCGCTTTGTTAGAGTACAGCATCACCCATGGTGTTTACACAGGGTGCAACTTACCTCCTGAGCTGCAGTCTCTGCAGAGGTGAGCACCACTGCTTGTCTTCTTGAGGGAAATGGCTTGGGGACTTCCCCAGCTCTGCCTTTCCCCTGGTGTCCCCCAGACCCCTGCATACACCTGCTACAGCCTCAGCTCCCAGCCCAGCCCCTTCAGCTCATCCTGCCTCCTGGGCTGCTCTGGCCCCTGTCTTCTGGACACTTGGTATCAGCATCACCCTTCCCTGTGCAGCCTAAGGGGTAAATCAGTGCCTCTATAAAACCCACACTGGCAAAGGAGCCAGCTGGAATCTCAACTGTCTGCTTCTCCACATGCAGCTGTGCCTAAGTGTTGCCCTGTCCCCGGATGTCTGGCAGTGCTAGGATCCTCGAGTCCAGAGAAACTTTGGAGGCCTGGTTGATCTGCAGTGACTGACCCACCAGGATCAGTACCTTCCCTAAGGATCCCTGGGCTCCACCTGACCTAGCTCATGTCACCATTCCTGTCTGTCCTGTGACTCTTGTGGCCTGTCTTTGTCTTGTAGCTGGGGCCGTGTGTGTGGGAGAGGGCCATGGGGTCGGTCTGAGTTGTGCCTGCTATGCTTTGGCTCCAGCCAGCCTGTTCTTGCCACTCGGCAGTCACTGCCACGCACTCCTGAAATAAATGCCCAAGTAACCCCAGCTGCCTTTCTACCTTGAGGTGCGCCTGTGTAGGTGACGACCAAAGTTTTGTGTGACCTCTGACCCCTGTTGGCTGCAGTGGTTAGAGAGGGCCCCATCCTCTACTCTGACCTGAGCCAGCCGTGTGCCAAACAGAGCCTCAAGCCACAGGGTCCACCTGGACCCAGGTTGCTTCCAAGAGGGTACAGCTGGGTGGAGTGTGCTGGAACCCCCCTCCCCATCCCTTCTGCCCCAGAGTGGTCATCCTTGCACCATGTGGACAGCAGCTCTGTGCATAAGCGGGTGGTTCCTTGAAGGGTGCAGGGCTGGAGATGCACACCCCTAGGCACTGAGGACGGCTCCTGAGACATCCATGTCTGGGCCAGAAGGAGCGGGGCAGGACTGACATGGCAAGTCCCACACTGTCCCAAACCTGAGCTGCAGATTCTCAGGTTAAATGGGCTCAGCAGCAGCTGGGGAACACAACAGGAGATGCCCCCAACATTCTCTGGAGCCCAGAGAGGGCAGTCAGGGTCTGACCTGGTCTGTGCCAGCCATCCTTATAGGCCGACTTGGACCAGCAGCTGCCTAAAGTGGCCATGGGGCTGGCCCAGCTCAGTCCAGTGCCTCATGCCACAGGCCTGCCCATTGCCTCCCAGACAGGCTGGTTGGTGCACAAAGAAGAGGGTAGCTTCTGCTGAGAGGCAGAAACTGCTAGTACGAAGCTCTGTCAGATACGTGGGATGGCAGCTCTTCACGTGCACTTGAGATCTGTGGCCTTGGCTCCTGGAAGCACTTAGTGGGCAAAAGTGTTTCCCAGGTGACTGGGTTATCCTGCGGGGGTGGGGTACGGCTGCCCCAGCAAGTAACATATGCTGGAAGCCAGGTGGTGACTTAGCTCAGAAACACACAGGGCGACAGGGGAGTCACATCACAGCACAGAAGACGCGTCCTCTTAAGCCCAGGGAGTATTCCGAGCCATGTTCCCAACGGTTCTCCCACACCCATAAGGACTGGGGCTCGAGACTTCTTCAATGACTGAAATTAAAAGTCCAACCACACCAAATGTTTTATAAAGATGGTGCACATACGCAGCGGGAAGGGGGCCTGCAGACAGCCGGCCAGATCCGGGCTGGTGCCCGCTCTTCCCCGGGGGACAGCGGGAAAGGCGGCCGTCGGGAACTGGGAGTACCGACAAAAAGCCACAGACCCGATAGCGTGGCGAGCAGGGCGATTTGGACGCGACCTGGGGGCCGCCTCGCGCCCGCGGTGCCGGCCCCACCCCACGCACCCACCCGCCCCACACGCGACTCCCAGACCTCCGGACTGGGCCGGGGCTGCGGCACAGTCGGTGGACTCCTTGGACTCCTGTCCCCGTCGCTACCTCCGCCCCCCACCCCCCTCACACGCCTGGGGAGAATGTAACCCGGCCGCCCTGCCCCAGGGACCAGTTCAGGGGAAAAGGGACCAGTCCCTGATTCAATTTGAAGGGTTTTTGCCAAGTCATCGCGGCGCCGCATCTGCGTGGCGGGGGGCGGAGCCACGCCGCGGACTTGCCGCAGGTAAACAGCCCCTCCCGCGCGGGAGCGGGCCGCCCGGCCCCAGGCAGGGACCGCAGCCGCGCGGCGCTCCGGGCGGGGGTCCCGCCGCCGCCCCCGCCCCCGCGGGAGGGACACGCCGGGCGCGGGGCTGCGGCGCAGGCGGGCAGCCGCGAGGGCGGCGGCGGGACCTGCGCCCGCTGCCCGCCTGTCCCCTGCCCGCGGGGGCAGCGACAGAGCGCCCCCCACCCCAACACGTGCCCGCTTCCCCCGCCCCCGGGGTTCCCCATCACCCACTTAGCTTCCTGCCCTCGCCCCGCCTGCCGCGTGTCCCCAGCCCACCCCGCGCCCCACGCAGCTCCGCCCCCGCGCCCCCCGCCCGCCGCCCGCGCCCCCCGCGGGCCGCCCCCGCCCCGCCCCCCATGCACCACCTCTTGGAGCAGTCGGCGGACATGGCGACGGCGCTGCTGGCGGGCGAGAAGCTGCGGGAACTGATTCTGCCGGGCGCGCAGGACGACAAGGCGGGCGCACTGGCCGCGCTGCTGCTGCAGCTGAAGCTGGAATTGCCGTTCGACCGCGTGGTCACCATCGGCACCGTGCTGGTCCCCATCCTGCTGGTCACCCTGGTCTTCACCAAGAACTTCGCAGGTGAGGTGGGGGCGCGGGTGTCGGGGCGCCGGGCGGCCACCCGGCCTCTCCAGCCATCTAACCCACAGTGGCCTGGCCTTGTCCCAGGAGTCTCCCACAGACTTGCTCGTCTGCCCCCACCCTCGCAGGTGTCCCTGTCGCTGGGGCCACCTCCCAGGTCCCCTTTTCTGTTTTATTGTTTTTCCTTCCCTGAGTTCTGCCGTGGGATTAGGCCTGCCCTGGACCTGTCTTGTCTGTCCCAGATGCCAGGGGGATGTGGGTTTGGCCTTCAGAATGTCACAGCAGAGTCTTAGAGTTGGAAGAACAGACAGGTGTTTAGAACGAAGAGAAGAGCCAGTACAGCTGGGCAGGGGCCCTGGGCAGGCAGTGGGTAGGAGGGGGGTGGAGTGGTCTCTGGCTGATGGGCAGGGGTGGGGTGCCTACAACTGGAACCCTGAATAGAGCGGGTGGGATAGGGCCAGGACAGAGGGATGGGCAAAGTGAGGTCAGGAGACACTGAGGTATGGGTCAGCAGAACACAGTCTGGTGAGGTGAGGGTACTGTGGGAGGCCTAGAGGGCCTCCCAAGGCCCCCAGCAACACCAGGAGAGGGGGCTCTTGGGGCCTCACCCTCCCTGGCAGTCCAGGTACCCATGGGCTGCGCTTGTGGCCCAGCAAAGCCAGCGTGCAGTGGGAGGGACTGTTGAGGTCCTATGACCCCCTCCAGGGGTCACATGCTGTCCCCTCAGCCTCTGAGCAACATTGGCAGACACCATGTTGCTGTTGGTTCTTTATGAACCTCAGACGCCTGCCTCATCTTTTAGGTGTCCCCTGTGATCTGCAGACACCAGACCTGAGGGTGGACATGTTAGGGTTGGACAGTCCATCGTGGGTGTGGAGGAGGCCTCCTCTGCTGGTCTCTCCCCTTGGACACTCAGGATCAGGACACTACTTCCCCCATAGTGGGGCTGCAGATCCTGAGTTATTTTCCTTGAGTGGTGAGAAAGTACCACAGACTCAGTGGCTTGAAATAGCAGAAATTTCTTTCTCATAGTTCTAGAGCAGCGGTTCTCAACCTGTGGGTCGTGACCCACAGGAACCATATTAAAGGGCCATGGCATTAGGAAGGTTGAGAACCACTGTTCTAGAGACTGAAGTCCAAAATCCAGGTGTTGGCAGGGCCCTCCAGAGGCTCCAGGGAGAGTCCTTCCTTCTCTGCAGATTGTAGTGGCTGCCACAGTCCTAGGTGTCCCTGGGCTTGTGGCCGCAGGACCCAGACTCTCTCCATCTTCACATGGGTATCTTCCCCATATCTCTTTCTAAATCCCTTTTGTTAGAGAAGAGTCACAGGCTGGGCCTACCCCTGACCCAGGATGATCTCTATAATTTGAGCACATCTACAAAGACTATTTCTTAATAAGACCACGTGAACAGTTGCAGGGGACACAGTTCAAACTTAGGGTGGGTTTGGATGTGGGTGCACACGTGGACCCAGACCCCTTGTGAGCACTCCTACTCTGCTGGGTTTAGCTCATCACACGAGGGGTGTCCAACTGTGCCGGGGCTGCTTGGGGCTCCCCAAGTGTATCCTTCATCCTGGTCCTGATGTGTTCTTGGTCTCTGTGGGCTGCCTTCACACCCTACCTGCATTTGCACATGGATACGTCTGCGTTCACCGCATCCCGCGGGCCTGGCTCCTCCCTGTGCTGCAAGTGTGAGGAGGTCAGGAAACTCTTCTGAGCAGGGTCTGTGGGTGCTGGTACCTGCTGCCCAAATCTCCAGGTTCTGAAACTGCCCTGTGGTCTCTGCCTGCCCAGTGGGACTAAGGTTTGCCCAAGAAAATCTTGTTTTCAATCACAGAAAAAGCCGGGGGCTGGTGGAGGTGTCTCCAGCCCACTGCTGTAGCAGTCCACATACAGTGCTACATCCCTTCTGTGTTTCTAGAAGCATCAGCTGCTTCTCTTGCTTCTTCAGTCAGTACTGGATGGGGCATTGGCTCCCTGGGGTGCTGCAGAGTGTCCTAGGAGCTTCCCCTGGTGCCTCACTCAGAACCAGGATGCCCCTCAGGTCCCTGGGTCATGGGCCAACTCCTGGGGTGAGGTTACCCCCAGACATGAGAAAAGTCGGCCACAGGGTAGACTCCAGGGGCCATACAGGCTCATGAGGGCACTGGGCTGAGTCAAGATAGGGAAGGGTATGGTCAGAAGCTCTCACCTTCAGGTGCCGGGTTCTGGGAGGTGCAGACCTTGCCCCCTAGGCCCCGAATTGGCACCATGTCTGTGAGGGTCTGAGCCCAGGGAAAGATGCAGAGCCATGGCCGATGAGTGCTGGGGCCATTCTTTCCAAGCCCTGCTCTCAGCCTGGCTGAGCTGTTCCATGACATGAGGAGGCTTCTTGGGAACCCACTGCTGGCATCCTTGCTGTATGCCCAGGTCTGTTCATGAGGACACACGGGCAACCACATGCCATCATCCACAGGGCTGTGGTGAGAGGGCTGGGTGGGCACATGGTCAGCCACAGTGGACACTGGGTGCCTTCTTGGCCTGAGGCTGGCCCAGATTCTGGAGCCTGATGCACTATCTCAGGAGGGCCAGGCCCTCTGTGCCAGCAGGTTTCTCCATCAAGGCACTAGTGACCCTGTCCCCCAGAGCACTGAACTGGCCGGGAAAAGGGTAGGCTCTGGAAGACACTGTGCCTCCCCCAGGAGATCAGTGGGTAAGGCCCGAACCAAGAACCCACCTAGCTGTGGGGCCCATCCAGGCTTGCAGAGCACAGACCTGCAGCCTGGGAGAATGAGTGGCCAGGTTTTTCAGCCCCTCAGGGGGACCCCCTTTCTTTGGAGTAGCCAGATGATTTGGGATATTTCCTGATAGAATTGGCCCATGTTTCCGACCACAGCAGAGTTGTGGCCAGAGCTGTGTTCTCCCTAGCTCAGCCTTTTTTCTTTTTCAAGGAAGAAGGCAGGTGTCTCACAGCACCAGGTAGCATGAACACAGCTGCACAGGCTGGGTCCTCTCAGAGAGTCTTGGGGTCCTGGGAGTGTTGGGCCAGCTGCTTTCAGGATATGATACCATCCAGGCCGAGAGCCAAGTCCCAGGGTCTCCAGGGTGGGCTTGTGAGGAGTGCAGACCCCTTGCCCCTTCAGGAAGAGCTGGGGGCCCCTCCATCCCCCCTCTTCTATGGCCTGAGGGTCAGCCCTCTCCCTCAGGGCCCCCAGCTAAGGTGCCAGGATAGGGCTCAACGCCCAGCCTGCAGAGGAGGCAGCTAGTAAAGGCCAGCCGCCATGGTTAACTTCCTGTGGTTGCCAGAACAATTATATAAACTTAGCAGGTCACAAACCTGAGATAAGCCTCAAGTGGGGCTCCCATCCCAGAGTGGGCAAGGCTGGATCTTCTGGGAGAACTGCTACATAGTCCTCAGCCTCCAAT
Source organism: Perodicticus potto (assembly GCA_963574655.1). NCBI lineage: Eukaryota > Metazoa > Chordata > Mammalia > Primates > Lorisidae > Perodicticus > Perodicticus potto. The sequence continues at coordinate 21,231 of CAUYRH010137337.1, read as the reverse complement.
ATCCAGCCTCGAAGTGGCAGCAAGGAGCCTCCCCCTCCCCCTGCTGTTCTCACCTCTTCACTCTTTGTCCTCTCACCACCCGACCCAGGGACCCTAGGGTTCCCATCCCACCCAGACAATCTAGGGTCATCTGTCCAACAAGGTCTGTAACCCAGATCACATCTACCCCTTTCCTGTACAGGGTGATGCAGCCTCAGGTTCTAGAGGCTGGGACGTGGACATCTTTGCCAGCCATTATCCCACTGGCTACAGTACCCCATTTGGAGGCCTGCAGGGCCGTGGGAGCCTGGGAGGGTCAGGGCCTCCCTGGGTGAGCATCAAGGAGGCAGCAGCAGTGGCCTGGGGGTAACCAGGACAGGGTCTGGCCAGCAGGAAGAGCAGCCTGTGCAGAGCCAGGGGGTCCTGGGGGCATCCCCACTGCCCAGATGGAGAGGAACAGCAGTGGAGGAAGCCGTGGGGCCATGTGTGGGCTGCAACACGGGGACAGGCTGGAGGCCAGACGGGCACAGGAGTGGAGATGTGCTTGGACCTGGTAGGACCCCAACCCAGAGCATGGCTTGGCAGATGCTGTTGAGGACAAGGGCGCTCCTGAAGCCCGGCCATGTGGATTATGCCCAGACAGTTCAGATTTGCTCTTCCCTGAGGCTGTGTTCAGGAAGACAGCCCTGGCTCTTCTGACCTTTCTGTGGCATTGTGAAGGGCTGCGAGGACCCTGTGTGGACAGGCCATGTGGGCACCTGGCTGCCAAGCCAGCTCCTTGGCTGGGAAGCCAAATATCCTCTGTTTCTGAGCCCCTGTTGGCTGCGGTCCATGCAGCACTGTCCTCTGTGAAAAGGGGCCTCAGGAGTGGCTCCTTCTACCCCGTGCACCCTGTTAGGTGGGCAGGGCCCTGCCATCCCTGGGAGATCCCAGAGGAGGGGCCTTGATTAGAGGCCCATGGCAGCTGCTGTCTAGGCTAGGGTCTCCTGAAACCCAGCAGCCTCCCTGCTGTCCCGCCCAGCACAGGGCCTGGCAGCACCCTGTGCCCCACATGGCCCTGAGTGCTGCTGTGGCAGCGAGGAGGGCTGTGCACCTCTGCAGCTACAGTCCTGTCCAGGGAGGAGGTAGCCTTGCTAAACATGCCCCCGGGCACATCTCGCCTCCAGAGCCATGCTAACATCATTGATTGAGGAGATGAGGAAACAGGGGTCTGAGAGCCCATCAGGGACTTCCCTTGCTGCTGCCAGACAGATGGGGAGATGGCAGTAGAGTCCAAATGGGAACCCCCACACCGCGTCCCCATGGAGGCAGCACAGGAGGCACATTGGGGGCCGCAGGGCTCTGCTGTCACCCAGCCTGGGGGGGACAGGCAACCCCATGCCCCAGAGCAAGGAGCCCTCTTCTCATTCCCCTGTGGACCCAGGGCCTGGGCCAGGGGTTCCGGGGCCTCACCCACCCATGCTGGGTACCCACGCCCAGCAAGGGTGTAGCCCAACCGGGTTAGTGGCAAGAGTCAAACCTGGCCCTGTGCTCTTCCCCACAGGCCCCTGGCGTTGGCTGTAAGGACAAAAAATAAGTAAATAAAAGGCCATTTTCTCAACCAAGAGACTTGATTTCCTTTGCCTTTTCCGGTTTTCTCCTCTGAGCCCTTCTTGTTGAGGACTTCACCCCACCCTGCTTATCACCTCTTATGGACACCCCAGAGCTCCAGCCCCAGCCCCAGCTCCTAAAAAGGGCTTGTTCTGGCCTGTCCACGAGTCCCCAAGGGCTTCTCCAGGGTGAGGCGCTAGAAGTCACTGTGGGCGCTGCTCTGAGGCAGCCACATTCTCAGGTTGAACCTGAGGCCCCACCCAAACTCCCCATTACCCCGCTGGGAGGGCTGTCAAGACTGGTTGGTGGGCCAGGCATGGTGGCTCATGCCTATAATCACAGCCCTCTGGAAGGCTTAGGCAGACAGATCACCTGAGCTCACGAGTTCAATACCCCGAGCCGAGTGTTCAGGGTCTCGAACTTCCCTTCCTGCTGCCAGATAGATGGGGAGATGATACCCCATCTCTAAAAACAGCCGGGCATTGTAGCAGGTGCCTGTAGTTCCAGCTACTCAGGAGGCTGAGGCAAGAGAATCCCTTAAGACCAAGAATTGGGAGGTTGCTGTGAGCTGTGATGCCATAGCACTCTACCGAGAGCAACATAATGGGACCGTCTCAAAAAAAAAAAATAAGAAAAAGGTAAAATGCAGGCCTGGGCATGGCTGAGCACAGTGAGGGCCCCAGTGTCCACAACATTCTTTGGCCACTGGCTGCTGCCCATTATATCTGCAGGAGCAGCCAGACGTGTGGGGAAAGCCACCAAGTTCAGGGGCAACCGTTTGTCCTGCAGGTGGGAGTTGTCTCTGCTCCACTTGAGTGGCTGGCACTGCTGCTGAAGGGTCTTTGAGACCCTGCCCGCTCAATCAACATCCAGGGTTCCCAGGCTGCCCTTCCCAGAACACTGGGTCCTAGGGGACACCCCCTAAAGGGCAGACAGTCCTATGTTGGTTTTTCCTAGATGTTGTGCTGCAGTAGGCTCTCTGGGCAGGTAGAACTGTCCAAGCCAACCTCCTTCCTCAAAGAGGACAGGCATCTCAGGGCAGTGTGAGGCCAGCGGACAGGACCTAGAAGAGGGACCCTGGCTGAGGGGTGTGGCCTGTCCAGGTCCTCTCCAGTACTTGGTTTCCCCCATGCACACAGATCTTTGGGACACCTGCATAGGGACTCAACCTGTGAGGTTTGTGGTTCAGGTCATTTCCTGGGGCTGGGAGGAGCTGACAGCTAAGGCAGGTTACCCTACCATGGGCAGGACCTGGGGGTCAGGTGGGAAGCTGGTCTGAGAACTGGGGGGGTTGCCTTTGGGGAGAAGCAGGCCCTGCACAAGGTCAGCAGCTGTGTGGGAGGAAGCGAACAGGCCCACATTCCCTTTGCCCCAGCCCTGTCTGCTCTTTGCCCCCAGAGGAACCCATTTACTGTTACACCCCGCACAACTTCACCCGCGACCAGGCGCTGTACGCCCGTGGCTACTGCTGGACAGAGCTTCGGGATGCGCTGCCCGGTGTGGACGCCAGCCTGTGGCCGTCACTGTTTGAGCACAAGTTCCTGCCCTACGCGCTGCTTGCCTTCGCTGCCATCATGTACGTACCCGCGCTGGGCTGGGAGTTCCTGGCCTCCACGCGCCTCACCTCCGAGCTCAACTTCCTGCTACAGGAGATTGACAACTGCTACCACCGGGCGGCCGAGGGCCGGGCCCCCAAGATCGAGAAGCAGATCCAGTCCAAGGGGCCCGGCATCACGGAGCGCGAGAGGCGCGAGATCATCGAGAACGCGGAGAAAGAGAAGAGCCCGGAGCAGAATCTGTTCGAGAAGTACCTGGAGCGCAGGGGCCGCAGCAACTTCCTGGCCAAGCTGTACCTGGCGCGGCACCTGCTCATCCTGCTGCTCAGCGTGCTGCCCATCTCCTATCTGTGCACCTACTACGCCACGCAGAAGCAGAACGAGTTCACCTGCGCGCTGGGTGCGTCCCCCGACGGGCCTGCGGCGGGGGGGCTGGCGGTGCGCGTCAGCTGCAAGCTGCCCTCCGTGCAGCTGCAGCGCATCATCGCGGGCGTGGACATCGTGCTGCTCTGCTTCATGAACCTCATCATCCTCGTGAACCTCATCCACCTCTTCATCTTCCGCAAGAGCAATTTCATCTTCGACAAGCTGCACAAGGTAGGCATCAAGACCCGCCGGCAATGGCGCCGCTCACAGTTCTGCGACATCAACATCCTGGCCATGTTCTGCAATGAGAACCGCGACCACATCAAGTCGCTCAACCGGCTGGACTTCATCACCAACGAGAGCGACCTCATGTACGACAACGTGGTGCGCCAACTGCTGGCCGCGCTGGCCCAGTCCAACCACGACGCCACGCCCACCGTGCGCGACTCAGGCATCCAGACGGTGGACCCCAGCGCCAACCCCGCGGAGCCTGATGGCTCTGCTGAGCCTCCTGTGGTCAAGCGGCCGCGCAAGAAGATGAAGTGGATCCCCACCAGCAACCCGCTGCCCCAGCCCTTCAAGGAGCCACTCGCCATCATGCGCGTGGAGAACAGCAAGGCTGATAAGCCCAAGCCGGTGCGCAGGAAGACGGCCACGGACACGCTGATCGCCCCGCTGCTGGACGCCGGGGCGCGCGCGGCTCACCACTACAAGGGCAGCGGGGGCGACGCGGGCCCCACGCCGTCCCCTGCCCCAGACAAGAAGCACGCCCGACACTTCTCGCTGGACGTGCACCCCTACATCTTGGGCACTAAGAAGGCCAAGCCCGAGGCGGTGCCTGCTGCCCTGCCCACCTCACGGAGCCAGGAAGGAGGCTTTCTGTCCCAGGCAGAGGAGCGTGGGCTGGGCCTGGCCACAGCACATACCCAAGGTAGGGGCTGGGGGCCTGTGCAGGGTGCCAGGGAGGGGAGGGTGCCTTTAAACCGGAACCCTAAAAAAGGTTAAGGCTGGAACTGGCTTGATCAAAGCAGGACCGGCAGGCTCGGTGCCTGTAGCTCAGCAGCTAGGGCGCCAGCTATATACAGAGGGGCTGGCAGGTTCGCACCCAGGGCCTGCCAAACAAAGACAATCACAGCAAAACAATAGCAGGGCGTTGCAGTGGCACCTGCACTGCCAGCTACTCGTGAGCCTGAGGCAAGAGAATCACTTAAGCCCAAGAGTTTGAGGTTGTTGTGAGCTGTGATGCCACTGCACTCTACTGAGGGTGACATAGTGAGATTCTGTCTCAAAAAAAAAAAAAAAAAAGTCAGCGCCTGTGGACTCACTGAGTAGGGTGCTGGCCCCATATACCGAGGGTGGCGAGTTCAAACCCGGCCCCCGCCAAACTGCAACAAAAAAATAGCTGGGTATTGTGGTGGGCACCTGTAGTCCCAGCTACTCAGGAGGCTGAGGCAAGAGAATAGCGTAAGCCCAAAAGCTGGAGGTTGCTGTGAGCTGTAACGCCACGGCTCTACCACGGGCAACAGAGTAAGACTCTGTCTCTAAAAAAAAAAGCAGGCCGGGCAGGTGAGAGGGTGCACAAGTGAGTCACAGGCCAGGCAGGACCCCAGAGAACCCTGAGGAGCAAATGAGGAAAACCAAGACAGGGACAGCCTTCAGTCTCCCTTGGCTCCACGTCGTTGGGTAAAGGTCCCAGGCAGACAGCACCCCCTGGAGGAAGGTCTGCAAATGGGCTCTGGCCAGAGTTTGGGCCAGGCTAGCTGCTGGCTGCTGGCTGCTGGCTGCTGGTAGCAGGGTGTTACCGGCCACCCCTTCAACCCCCGCGCCAGCCTGCCCTGGGTGGGCACCAGGAGGGTGGCAGTGGGCCACTGTGTGAGATGCCTGTGTTTTCGGCTGTTTGCAGAGGCTCCGCTACCTGAGAAGGAAATCCCATACCCGGCAGAGCCACCCCGGGCAGGGCTTCCCTCTGGGGGGCCGTTCCACGTCTGCTCGTCCCCTGTGGCCCCTGCTGCAGCCCCTCTGTCACCAGCTGGCCTGGGCAAGGCCGAGCCCCTCACCATCCTGAGCCGAAACGCTACTCACCCTCTGCTGCACATCAACACGCTTTATGAGGCCCGGGAGGAGGAGGAAGGGAGTCCCCGGGTGCCCCAGGACATGGGCGACCTCATCACCATTCCTGCCCCTCAGCAGATCCTCATCGCCACCTTCGACGAGCCCAGAACAGTCGTGAGTACTGTGGAGTTTTGAGAGGCCTCTGGGTGCCCCTCAAAATGTGTGTGGCCCAGCTGGCTGGCCCCTGCTCTGCGTGGACTAGGCCTCTGCTTCGGCCAGCACTGTCCCAGCCCTAGCCTCTCGACTGCTTGCCTGGGGGTTCAGCACCCTGCCCAGCTTGATAGGGAAGCTGCCTGTGGCAGCATCAGGGCACTGGCTGGGGCAGGATAAGTGGTGGCCCAGAGGACCTGCTCCTCACCCCTGCACCAGGCGTTCGGCTGTGAGTGGTTGGGCTACAAGAGGAAGAGTTTATTTTTTTAGTCGATTTTTGTCATAGGCCCCAGTTCGGCTGCTCCAACCCAGGGCAAGCCAAGAGGAAGTTGGGGACCGTAGCACCAGCTGGGTCAGCCATGCCTGGGGCCATGTGCTCAGGGCCTCACCCATGCAGGGGCCTGGTGCTCTCCGTAGCAAGAGCTGCAATGCCCCCTCGGGTCAGAGTGAGACATGCACTTTCTCCTTGTCGCCTGACATAGGTTCTGTTTTACTGTGATTACTGTTACTAACGACATTTATCATCAGGAGACTTGGGATGTGTGAATGGTGAGTGTGCAGGTGTGTGCACGAGGGTATGCTTGAACAGTGTGGGCGCACAGGTGTGCAGGACGAGCCTGAGCCTGTGAGTGTGTGAGTGCATGAGAGTGGGCACGAGCCACATGCGAGCAAGGGAAGGCGTCCAATGCAATAACCACGTCCCCCACCCGGGCCCCAGCCACCGCCGAAGCCCACATCGCTTCCTGTGGGAGCCCAGGCCGGCGCCCTGTGGGTCACGCCCCATTACCTCAGCCACAGAGGCAACGTGGCGCAGTTGACAAGGTAGCACTGAGCATATCAATAAATGTTATTCTGATAACAGCCTGTGCTCCGCCTCCTGCCCAAGTCCCAGGCCTGTCCCCCGACTCGCTGGGTGGTGCTGAGAAATGGTGGGGGGGTTGCCTTCAGGAGTATAAGGAGGGAGTGGGAGGTTCCCACTGCATCCACAGTGAGGCAGGAGCATTTGGCTGTCCCTCATGGAGCAGAACATGGTGATGATTCAGATGTGGCCCTAAACCCCTGGGCTATCAGGCTCAGGGGAGACAAATGCTCGACCCCCTGCTGGTCTTCCTGGCTTTGTAGGGCAGTGTGAGGTGCACTGCTAGGGGCCCAGAGAACTGCAAGGGCCCGCGGAGGTACCCTTTGTGTGGTCTGGCGATGCTGGGAACATCATGGGTTCTGGGCATAGGTTGACCAGGTATTGGACATTTCCACATGTGACTCCTGGCCCAGAGGTTGGTGGAACACAGGTCCTGTGGGTGTCCTGGAGCCTCATGCCCTTCAGGCCACAGCAGGTGACCCGAGGGTCTGAATGGAGGCTCCTTGAAGGGTGGGATGGAACTCATGGGCAGGAATCACAAGAGTAAACTCAGCTGAGGTCAGGGCAGGCCTGCCTGAGTGTCTTAGATATTCCCCTATTGAGGTGTTCCTAGCGTATTCAGGCTCCCCCCACATCCCAGTACTCAGGGTTAAGTGTCAGTCCTCACTGCAGTGGCCAAGGGTGGCTACCACAGTCTGAACCTAGAAGCAAGGCATATGGACACAGGCTGGAGGCCGTATCCCCATTTTAAAGAAGACTGACTTACCTGTTTTTTGAGACAGGGTCTTGCTAAGTTCCCCAGGCTGATCTTGAACTCCTGGCCTCAAGCAATCCTATCACCTCCCCCTCCTAGAGTGCTGAGTTTACAGCGTGAGCCACTGCACCCTCCTAAAATGGAAAAATGGAAGTCTTTTTACCATTCAGGCATGGCGATGCCAACAGATCAAGAGACAGCCCCCACTGAAAGATAGTTACTCAGATCCCCAAGGAGGTGCCACCTCCTGAGACAGGTGGGGTGTTGGAGGGGGAATGTGATCAAAGCCCCTGCTATAGTTTCCAAGCAAGAGGGGCCATGCTGTGGTGAGGCTGTCCCTGGCCCTTGTGCCAGAGTGAGGAGGCAGGTGGGTTATAGCATAGGGTGTGAGAACCCAGAGGGGCAGGGGCTTAGATGCTCTGAAGGGGGTCTCCAGGGTCAGTAAGGTCCCAGAAAATAAAGGGTGTGGTTCATGCACCCTGACCCAGGATACTCCCCAGCCCAGCTTCCCCATGTTATTAGACATTTCCACGTGTGGCCCATGACAGCTGAGGTGACCCAAGGGAACTCATGTGATGCTGGCCTCAGGTGACAGTGTTTGCCCTGGCTTTTGTGCTCCCCCCTCATACCCACACATCTGTATACTGCCTGCCCACACCCATCACCCCTGCCAGTGGCAGGTCCCAACTCACCCTGTGTATGCCGTGGCTCTGCTCAGCATGGGAGGTGCCCAGCGTCCCTCAGTACCCCCTGGCCTGGACAGTGTGACAATTCCCACTCCAGCAGCCTGCCCTGTGGGCCCTGCTTCCCTGCTGGTGCAGGAAGGTGTCACCAGCCATAGAACTGACATTGTCTGGCGGGGGCTGAGGATGCTGGCCACTGGGCTCAAGTAGAGCAGTGCAGACATGGGGGCCCTGGGTTCCATGGGGCCACCTCAGTGTCTTTGGTGGGACCAGAGCTCAAGGTAGTGGCCACCCTGTCCATCCCTGTCTCTGGGCCACAACCTGGCAGGAGGTCTCAGACCAAGTACTGTCTGGAAAGAGGTTTGTGCAACGAGTGAGCACCACCCTGCTGTGTGGGGCTGACTCTGACCCCCTCTGTGGGGAGGGGGCCCAGGGGGCATTCTGCAGAAGCCAACACCTTGCTGCAGGTGGGGGGGGGTTACAACATCTCCCACCTCAAAGTCTCCCAGGCAGACTTTGCCATCTCATCCCCAGATCCCCAGACCTGTGTCTTCCTGAGCCTTGGGAGTTCCTGGTAGCAGGTGGGTAGAGACCTCGAAGGACAGTGCTGGCCCTGGAGGTCAGGTAAGGGCTGAACAAGTCCAAACCCTTTGTCCTCATGGGGCTCCCTCCTCTGTCCTCTGCCCCAGATGCCTGCTTCTGTGACATCTGTTGGAGTGGGGATGATTCATCTAGCTCTGTATCAAACCCAGCCCTTCCTCAATATCCACCCCACAAAGCTGGTGGGAACAGTCAGTCCCTTTGCAGCAAAAATGACTCCAAACCTTTTGTCCACTGTTCCTAAGGGCTCAAGGGCCACCCTCTGGCACAGCACAGGCCCCTAGTCACTGCTCCTCTGCCCCCTCCACCCCCGTCTCCCCCTTGCCCCTTGTGGCTCACTCAAGCAGTCCCTTCTCTCAGCAATGAACAAGGGGTTTGACCAGGCCCTAGGGTCAGAATGTACTTTCTGCCCTGTCACCTGGCTATTCTTGAGGCATCCTTTCTACCACTCTGCTGTGTACAAGGAGCAGTATCTTCCCAAAGATTGGAAACAAGATCTTTAGAAAACCAAGGTCATCCCTGCCATGTTCTCACAAGCACAAGGACCTGCCTCAGTTTCCCTGCCAGAACTCAAGCTCCACCCTCTGCTTATTCCCACCCCTCACAGCCTATGTAGCTCTTACAGGGATTAGAGGGGAGTTCCAGTTTCTCCTTCAGTGTCCAATGCGTGCCAAACCTGGGGTGTCTTCCTTCCCCCAACAGGCCACCTTGCCCTGGTGAGTGTAGGAGGGTGGTTCTAGCAGCCCAGGGGCCACTGTTTGGCCACTATTCACATGAAACACCAGCCTCCCTGTTTCCCCTGCAGCCCTGGACAGAGACTGGCAGGGCAGGTAGGCACTGCCATCCCTCTCGTGTAAGAAGGACTCAGGGAGAGCCTTGAACTCATCCCAGACCCCCAGGCCAAGCCTCTTCCCACCGCACAAGCCCCTTGCTGGGAATTGCAGCCAGACTCAAGGCAGATGCTGGAAAAAGAGGCCCAGGGTGGACATCAGCACAGCACCTGGTAAATGAGTGGTGTGGAGCCAGGGGTCTGCTCTAGACCCGACACTACCTGTTGTCCTCCTGGGTGAATGTGGCTGAGATGGTGGGGAAGGTACAAATGACCACAAAGTGCTGGCATAAAAGCAGAAAAGGATAGGAATGGATGGAGAGAGCTAGAACAGTGACCAAGGAGGACAGAGGCCCCACTGAGGGCAGGGCAGGCCCTGTAGGCTCAGGAAGCTGTATGAAGGTGGCAGGCAGCCCAGCAGATACACCTCTGTACAAGACCTTGGGGCAGCCAGCTCAACCTTGGGAGGAGCCCACCCTGGTCCCACAGTGCCAGACCCAACAGGAGCCCCTGTAGACTCAGGACATGGGAAACTGTGACCCTTGCAGGTCACCAGGGTGCAGCTTTTCAGAAGCCTGGGGCAGGGACAGGACCTCTCCTGGAACCTGGAAGGAAGCTGGCCACCAGCCCTGAGTCCAGGTGGACCAACACGCAGGCCAAGGACAGGTCTGGTGGCTGGATGGTGGGTGACTCTTCCAGTGCCAGCTGAAGACACCTGCTCTGGGTTGTTATTGCTGAGGCCCCCTGCCCTTTTGATGGCCACCTGGGTAGCAGGACACAGTAGCTACCTGCAGAGACTGGTCCAAAACCCTAAGTGGGGCCCGGAGAAGCCTGTTGTCATCCGCAGGACACCCAGCTGAGCAGCCCAGGAGGGAGGGGTAGCCCCGGGGGGGGGGTGGGCCTGGGACGGACCGTCCCGGCTGTCTCCCTGCACAGCCCCCAACTGTTGTCCTCACGTCTTAGGGGCAGTGGGGGTCAGCACTGTGGATGGTTGAAGCCAGCTGGGCCCCCGGGGAACGGCGGCGCTCAGATGCCCTCTGTTGGCAGCGGCCTGGGGGTGCCAACCAGGCACCCCAGGGGCCCAAGACCCCCGCCCCTCCCAGGCCCCTAGGGCGCTGGGCCCCATGCTCCGCTGAGTTGTCCTCGAGCCCACGGGGACCCCAGCCCACGTGTCGGCTGGGTCCCTGCGGAGGACAGGCGTCTGCAAGGGCGGGGTCGAGGCCACGCGTGCGCGGCTCCGCTGTGCGCCTCCCACGGCCTCCCGGCCGTCCCTTTCGTGCCGGATTCACAGCTCACGGAACAGTTGCATTTCAACTTCACTTCACGCAAACACATCCTGCGCACGCCCTGTGAACATTATCCCCATTTCACAGACGGGGAGCTGCGGCGACAACTGCAGAACGCGTCGGAAGGTCGCGGTGCCGCGCAACGGCGGGACTCGAACCGGCGACCCGGCAGCCCGCCGGCGCGCCTTAGGACCTGGGGCCGCCCGAGCGGGGCGGCGGCTCGCGCGTGGCCCACTGGGAAGTGCAGGCCGCGGCCGCAGGGCTGGCGCAGCGCCGGGTGGGCGGGGCCGCTCCGGACTGCCCCTCCCGGCATGCCGCGCGGCCGCCCGGCGCCCTCGGCCCGTCCGGCCCGTCCGGCCGCCCCGCCCCGCGGCCCCGCCCCGCCCCGTCCGGTGGGGGCGGCGAGCCGCATGGAGGCCGGCGGAGGAGCGCTGCAGACTCGCCTTGGTATGCCGCGCGTCCTGGGCCGCGGGACTGGGCGGGCGGCCTCGCGGGGCGGACGGCGCGTGCGTGAGGACTGGCCCGGGTCAGGCCGGAGCGGGGAAGGGGCCTGGGTCAGGCGGTGTAGGGGCGGGTCAAGCGGAGGTCGGGCTTGGGGAGAGCGAAACAGGTGGGGACAGGGGAGGGGGCGCTCGGCTCCTGCGCCCCCCACCCGCCCCGCGTAGGCTGCAGGCCGGGGAACCGGAAGGGTCGGCTTTGGCCCCGGAGGAGGCGCCGCCGGCGGGACCCGAGTGGGAGGGGAAGGCTGCCCAGGCCTCTTCCGGGGGTGGGGCAGCGGCGGACGGCCTGGTCCCACCGAGAACCTTGGGGTTTGCTTGTCTGTAGGCGCCTTTGCCCTTCAAGTGGAGTCAAGCGAGGTTGCCATATGGCCAGAGTAGACGCAAGGTCTACCCGCCTCCACCTTAAAAGGTTTTCGTAACTGAAGAATAAAAAGCTCACATGTGCGTCTCTGTCAAAACTGTCACAAGAAATGTGGAGTCCAAGTTGTCTCAGCATTGGCAGCCCGGAAACAACTAGGAACTCTGAGACGCGCTGGGTTCCTTCTGGGGGTCGTGGCAGCTTGGGAGTTTCCAGGTGGACTCCTCCCAGCTTTGGTGGCTTCTTAAAGAGGAGGATGTACAGGCTGCCGGGCTCACTGCTCTTGGGTGGCTGTGCTCTTCTCTGGGTGCTGCTGCGTGGCCTTGCACGATCGCCATGATACTGTGGTGTTGAGGCTGCTGGTGTTTTGGCATCGGATAGTGACCTGGTCCCAGGACGGGTGGCCTGGTGTTGACCAAGGAGCTTTCACCTCTCCAGTTCAGAAGTGACTGAGTTTCCCAGCCCCCCACTCCCACCTCTGCCACGTCTACATATGCAGGTCCCATCAGACCCAGGAGGGGTTTCTAGTGGCCAGAAGTGTTTGGGCTTCAGCAACAGTGTGCAGAGGGTATCAGGCCTTGGGGCCACACCCTGCTAACCTGTCCTTTCTTTCTGTGACCCCCAAGTCTGTCTAGTTGAGACCCTTGGCTTTCTGAGCAGGGCCAGTGGTTTGGTTGAGAGATGAGAGTTTTTCTAGGAACTCCATTTAGTGCCGGTCAGCTTTTGGTAAGAGCTAAGCCACACTAGGATCTAGGAGGCAGTTTTTAGCTGGGGAAGGGGACAGCCTGAGTGTTAACTCAGGTTGCAGTGATAAAATATTGTAAGAATTTAACAAAAATTTATTGTCTCATAGTTGTGGAGGCTGAGCATCCAGAGTCAAGGTAATGGTCCAGTTGGTTGTTGTTGAGGGCCTTCTTCCTGACTTGCCGACATCCTGTTGCCATATTTTCACCTGGAGGACAAGGGGAGCAAGAGCTGTCTGCTGTCTCCTCCTTTTTTTTTCTTCTTCTTGTTTTTTTGAGTCAGGGTCTTGCTCTGTCTTCCAGCCTAGGGCAGTGGCATCAGCATAGCTCACTGCAGCCTCCAACTCCTGGGTTCAAGCGATCCTCCTGCCTCAGCCTCCCAAAGTACTAGGATTACAGACATGAGTCACTATGCCTAGCCTGCTGTCTCTTGCAGGCTTCCAGGAGAACAAACCTCAAATGTCTGAGAATTCTCATGCACTCCCAAGAGCACATATCCTGTCTCGTGCACAAGAGAAGGAGCCAGGCTCACAGAGCAGGAAAAGCCCTCTCACATTAAGCATCCACCTGGGATAGGGTTAGTCTTGCAAAAGGGCTGACCCTTTCCTGAGCACCCTGTCATGATCTCATCTGAGCTTAATCACCTCCCAAAGGCCTCGCCTCCTAAAACTGTCACATTAAGAGTCAGGACTTTCACCTGTGAATTTGGGGCAGGCACAGTTCAATCCATAGCAGTGAGACCCGGGAGAAGAAAGAGTTGGGCAGGTGGGAGGTGTGGCTGAGGTCACTGTAAAGCCCACACCCTACCACTCACAGTCTGATGCAGATGCCAGCAGCCTTATCAAACATTGAACAGGTATCACTCTGATCGTGTGTCCCAGGGCTGCCTCCTTGGGTAGATCCTAGTGTGAGAGATTTTTCTGCCCTGTGAGCCTTGCTGCTCTCTGGATGTGTGCCCTTAGGCCCTAAGGCTTAGGGGTTAGTGAGAATTCTCAGACTTTTGAGGTTTTTCCTTCTAGAAGCCTGCAAGAGATTCATTCATGTGGAGGACAATAGTTCCCCAAACCAGATGGCAGTGTTATTCCTTTTTATGGATGAGGAAACAGCACTTAGAGAATAAGAATTTTCTGAGTCAGTGTCAAGTCTCCTTTCCTGTCTTGTGGGATACCTCAGCAGAAAAGCTCAGAGAGGTCAAGGGTCACAGCAAAAGTAGCATTGGAATGTGGCCTGTGTTTTTGACCAAGAGAGGGCCAGGGGTAGGTGCTGCAAGTCCTCCTTTAACTGGGGCTTAGCACCTTGAAGCCCTGCCTGAGGTGGCACAGTGTGCACTGGCAGGTCTGGAGTCTGCTGGTACCTGGCCTATTTGCTGACTAGCCTTGCCCAGAAGGACTCTCCACTGGTGGTGTCCAGCGCCTGCCTGATCCCAGGGACACACATCCTGGAGAGCTGATCTACAGCAATGTCCTCTGACTTCTTGGCTCCACGTGCTCCTGGCATGTCAGCCTCATGTGTGGTGGGGTTACAGGACCAGAATCCTTGTGCCAGTGTCCCAGAGCTGTGCCAGCTGGTGGGGCTTTAGAGATCCCCCAAAGGGTGTCAGCAGGGGGTCTGCTGGTTTCTGCTGATGGGCTTGAGCTCATCTGAAAAGGACAGATAGGCAGCTAGTGGCTGGATGCTCAGGTAACACTCCGTGGGGACAGCAGTCCAGACATCATGTGGGAAGAAACCAGGAAGGACACAGACAGGGGGCAAAGAACTTGGACCTGGGCCAGCAGGATGAGGGCAGGAGGAACAGCCTCTTGCTCACCTCCACTCAGCTGGGAGGGCCTTGGGTCCCAGTCATAATTATCTGAGCAGGGTAGGAGGAGAGGGTCACATCCTAGAGGTAGCCAGGCACTGCAGTGAGAGGGAGGGAAACCAGAGAGTTGGAAAAGGCAAGGATGCAGTGGCGTCACAGGAGACATGCTCAGAGTCACAGACTCCTAGCACCGGAGGGGCCTCAGTGGCCCTCCTGCCTGGCTCCTCCCAGGCAGCACTGCCCCTCCTGAGAAGCTGCAGGGGCTAGGGTTGGGGCTAACAGGGCCCTACTGTCTGGTGACTCAAGACTTGGCCCCTGGCCAGACACCCTGCTGTGAGACCAGTGCACACATACCCCACACCGTGTGGCCAGAGCAGGACCAGCCCCTGTGTGGGCACAAGGGCCTACCCTATGCCCCATCACAGACATGCCCTGGGCAAGCCTCCAGGGCCAAGCCTGACCACAGACCTCTGGCTGTTGCGCCCCTAGGGGAAGGGTCGAGGTCGTGTGGCTGCTGCCCATCTGCTGGCCCACAGACCACAGAATGCTTTGGAAGCGCTTCCTCATGCTTCAGCTGCTCATGAGTGGGAATTGTCTGCTGTCCTGTGCTTAGCTGGACTCAATCAGGCCACCCACCTGGAGCCCTGGCTGCAGAGCCAGCCTCAGCATACCTCCCTGTGTGTGTTTCAATTGGTGCTTGCTTTAGGGGAGGTCTCTGCCCTGGGAACAGCGTAAGGAAGAAGCCCCTGGGTGAGGCTCAGGCTTTGGCAGAGGCCTGGCTGCTCTGACTGGTCCCAGCAATGCCACTTCCTGGATATGCCTCAGGCAGGGTGCGCTGAGCTCCAAGCGCCCTGGGCTGAGTCCACAGGGTAGGTCTCCCTTCCCAGAGGCCCAGCTGCCCTCAGGAGGGGCTTCCCCCTTCCTATTTCATCTGTCTTTCCCTAGATGGGGACTTGTCAGACCCTTCCCTTGCTTGGAGATGCTCCTGCCTAGCTCCTAAGTCCCTCCCAGACACCTGGCTAAGAGCTCCATCCTGTTTGCAGATGAGGAAACTGAAGCTCAGAGGTGCAGTGACTTGGATCACCAGTGGGGCCAGGCCTAGACCCAGGTCTTCAAGCCTAGACACCTGCCTGGGGGGCAGGTCTGTGCTTGCTGCAACTATGTGCCCACAGGATACAGAGGGGAAAGGAACTTGAGAGAGTATCACATTCTATCATTCATCGTAACTTTTTATTATGAATGTTGTGTGAGTTGTGTAACAATAGTGGAACTGGAGTGCCCCAGGCAGCTGCTGGTGTCTGGGTGTAGGCTAGAGGCCTGTCCTGCCTGTGTTGTCCCCACAGTGGCTCCTCCAAAGGCTCCACATCCCAGAAACCACAGACGTGTAACTGATGGATGCAGACGCTTAAAACAAAATCGAAGGCCAGTTAGCGTAGTTCCTTGATGTCTCACCTTCCACCCTGGCAGGCTTCTCTGATGGGCTAAGCATTTCTTTTTTTTTTTTTTTTTTTTTGAGACAGAGCCTCAAGCTGTCACCCTGGATAGAGTGCTGTGGCATCACAGCTCACAGCAACCTCCAACTTCTGGGCTCAAGCGAGTCTCCTGCCTCCACCTCCCAAGTAGCTGGGACTACAGGCGCTCGCCACAACGCCCGGCCATTTTTTTTTTTGGTTGCAGCCATCATTGTTGTTTGGCGGGCCCAGGCTGGATTCGAACCAGCCAGCTCAGGTGTACATGGCTGGCGCCTTAGCCTGTTGAGCCACAGGTGCCGAGCTGGGCTAAGCATTTCTAAGCAACCTTATCAAGTCAGGGTCTGACTCTGGCCCTTTGCTGCCCATGGCCACCTCCCCAAAGGCCTTGTTCCCTTGTAGGGTTTGTTAAAAGACCTATGTGTGTCCTTCAGCCTTCTCCATGCTCTCCGCGCCATCGGCACATGCTAGATGTCCCTGATGTGTGGTCAACATGCTTGTTGATTCCTGTGGCTCTGTGTAAGGCTCCAAATTTTGGTTTGAATGGTTTAACGACCCCACGAGTGGTGACACACCTGTCCACCGGGAGCTGTGTGGAGCCTGTGCATCACTCCTTCCTGGCTCTACGCAGGTCCATGGCTGCCCCCGTGGGCCTTGCTAATGCTCAGCATGTCCCTCTTCCTCAGCGCAAAGCTTCTTCCTCCAGCTCTGCAGTGGTCCCTGTGGTATCTGTGCCCCACCCCCATCCCAGGCTGCAGGTTTCTTGCTGAGTATGGGCAAAGACCCATGTGTGACTGGCAGCCCTCTTCAGGGCACAGCCTGAGGCCTTATCGGGGCCTCTGACTTGGCTCCTTCCTCGTTGTTTCTGTCTTTTAAGCTGAGGAAACCTCAGCTCCTCTGACGTTAACCTGTTTGCTTTCCCTGAGTCTGCTGCTGTCTGTGCTGGCAGCTGTACTGACATTGTCAGCTGCACTTGGATTACTGAAGGGGTTAGGACTTTCTTTTTTTTTGGTTGAGACAGAGCGTCAAGCTGTCACCCTGGGTAGAGTGCCGTGGCATCACAACTCACAGTAACCTCCAATTCCTGGGCTCAAGCGAGTCTCCTGCCTCCGCCTCCCAAGTAGCTGGGACTACAGGCGCCCGCCACAACGCCCGGCCATTTTTTGGTTGCAGCCGTCATTGTTGTTTGGCAGGCCCAGGCTGGATTCGAACCTGCCAGCTCAGGCGTACATGGCTGGCGCCTTAGCCCGTTGAGCCACAGGCGCCGAGCAGGGATTTGCTCTTGCTCAGGCTGCATATGCATTTTAACTATGTCTTCTTCCCCACTGAAAATGGGCTGGTGGCCTGAGGGCACCCCTCTGAAAGAATTGATCCCTTCTCATGTATAATGTCTCTATCTCTTTTCCATGCTGAGAAGCCTATTTAGTCTGATACTTGGTCTGGTAGGTTACTACTGTTAACTTCCCTTTTACAGATGAGGAAACTGAGGCACAGAGAGGAAAATGCCTTGTCTAGGGTAACAGCTGGTAGAGGGCAAAGCTGGGATTTGAACTCATGCTGTCTGAGCTGGAAGTCCATGATTTTTGGTCAGTGTGCTAAACTAGCTAGAGCCACACTACCCAGGTCTTGCTGTCACTATCCACTTCCCCTCCAGGCCTGTCCATCCACTTCCCATCAACATCAGCATGGAAAATGGTGGTTGACTCATTTTCTGAGGAAACCCCAGCTCCTGAGATTATTTTTCAAAGGGGTTCCGGGGTTGAGATCCTTTATTTCAGAGGTGTACCCTCAGGTCACAGACCCACTCTACAGTGGGGAACACTGAGGTCTGCCACCAACCCCCGCTAGCTCACCTACACAGTCCCCGTTATGTGTTGCGACAAAGCCTGGGAAGCAGAGGCAGTTGTAGGAGCCGATGATATTCTTGCATGTCCCATTTCCACATGGTTTCTGGTCACATTCATTGACATCTGCCAGAGCAAAACCCGAGAGACAGCCTGGTTCATCTCACCCAGGGCATTTGGGTGTGGGTGGCTTGGGAAGTGAGCGGCTGTCTGGATCCATACCACCTCCCCTGCACCCAGCCCTGCCTGAATGGCTGTGTAACAATCCCTGGGAGGTGGCTGAGAAGTAACTCCGGTACTATTTGCCACAACCATTTTACAGATGGGGAAACTGAGGCACAGGGGCAGTTAAGTTATTTCCCCAAGATCTTAGTGTCAGGACTCAAACTGTCTGTGAACTAGAACAGATGGAAGCACCATTCCACACCATCTCTAGGAGGGGTGCAGATGCCCGGCAACCTGAGAGGAGGGGAGAAGAGGGGCTCTCACCTGTGCACAGGGTCTGGTCCACTGAGGCCTGGAAGCCACGGTGGCACAGGCACATGTAGCTGCCCTCTGTGTCCACGCAGTCACCATGGCTACAGACATTCGGGATCTCCCGACACTCATTCCGTCCTGGGAGTGCAGCGGTGTGGTGTTTCCCCACCCCACAGGTTTGCCTGAGTCCTCCGACATTGCCAAAGGGGAGCCAGAACATGCCTTGAAGCCTCCCCATCAAGCTACCATCTAGGGCCTCAGGCTGTTGGTATTCTGCTCATCTGTCATCTCCACCATATCCTATTTCGCCCTCATAACATTTTTTTTTTTTTTTGAGACAGGGTCTGGCTCTGTTTCCCAGGCTGGAGTGCAGTAGTGTGATCATAGTTTACTGTAGCCTCAAACTCCTGGGCCCAAGCCATCCTCCTGCCTTAGCCTCCTGACTAGTTGGGACTACCGGCATGAGCCACCACACCTGGCTAATTTTTAAACATTTTTTTTAGAAATGGGGTCTTGTTATGTTGTCCAGGCTGGTCTCAAATTCCTGGGCTCAAGCGATCCTCCTACGTTGGCTTCCCAATATACTGGGATTACAGCCATAAGCCACCACACCTGATCCATAACTGTTCTGTTAATAGGTGCTTTCTGTATAACCCCCAGCCTTCTACTAGTACAGACAAGAGAAAGACCTGGACGGAGCCCAAGCCATTCCCTATCCACGTCACAGATGACACAGCCCAGCTCCCTCTCCTGCCTACTCCTTGCCCTGGTAAGGTCTCGCCCGCTGCCTCCCCGTGGGCCCTACTCACCCACACAGGCCCCACTTGGCGACAGCTTGTACCCATGGGTGCACCTGCAGCGGTAGCTACCAGGGATGTTGAGGCAGTCAGCATTCTGCTGGCAGGAGCTGTCTCCTCGGCCACACTCATCCACGTCTGGGCAAATACAATGCACAAGGTGAAGATGGAGGAGAAGCCCACCCCGACAGCTGGCTCCTGCTTTGGAGCAGGTGGTCCCTCTAGGAGCAGCCAGAACTGAGTGAAGCTGCTTCTGTGAGATGGAGGCCCTTCGGAAAGGTGACAGCCCCCATGCACAGATGGGGAAATTGAGGGCCACAGAGTTTAAGTGACTCACCTAGATAGCATTGTGGAGGGCCAGCATCCCGCCCAGACCCTGGGGCTAGGGAGGGAGGGAAGAGGTGGCACCTTCGCAGGCCAGCAAGATGCTGTTGTAGTCGAAGCCCTTGTGGCACTCGCATCGAAAGCTCCCGATCTGGTTGATGCAGATGCCATTGGCACAGATGCTGGGGATGTCTCTGCACTCGTCGATGTCTGTGGAGGACATAAGCCATCGAGGGCAGCCCAGCCCCACCCCCAAGGGACTTCTGGGGACCCTGAGCTAAGGGATCCACCAGCCCTGAAGTCTGGGAGATGATGCTATGGCCATTTATACAGACAATCCTCCTGTGGCCAAGACACACCCACTCATGCCAAAAGAGGTCTGGACGTGATAGGAAAGACAAGAGCAGACAGAACGCAGCTTTCTCAATTAAAGACACACTTTTCCTGTGACTGGCAGGCCTACCAGAAAGAGGCATCTCTGTGTGTGAGCAGGAGAGCTACATGAGGAAGCATTTAGCAAGAGACTGGCAACGTCGGCTGATGAACGCATAGCAAAATGGGAGATGTCCGTACCTTGGAGCAATATTCAGGAATAAACTAAAGGAATGAAGCCCTGAACTGTGCCACAACATGGCGGAGCCTTTGAAATGTTCCACTAAGTGAAATAAGCCAAAAAAAAAAATATTATTTGATTATGTTTAGAGGAATGGCTGATCAGTAGAGACAGGAAGTCGATTAGTGGCTGCTAGGGGATGAAGGGGGGAGGGAAGGGGAGGGATTGCTCATAGGGACAGGGTTTCTTTGTGAGTGATGAAAAGGTTCTGACCTTAGATTGAGGTGATGGTTGCACAACTCTGTGAATACACTGAGATGGGCACTTTATTTATTTTTACTTATTTATTTATTTATTTTTTTGAGACAGAGTCTCATTCTGTCACCCTTGGTAGGTGCCCCGGCATCATAGCTCATAGCAATCTCAAACTCTTAGACTCAAGTGATCCTCTTGTCTCAGCCTCCTGAGTAGCTGGGTCTACAGGTGCCCACTATTAACACCTGGCTAGTTTTTCTATTTTCAGTAGAGACAAGGTCTCCCTCTTGCTCAGGCTGACCTCAAACTCCTGAGCTCAAACAATTCACCTGCCTTGGCCTCCCAGAGTGCTGGGATTACAGATGTGAGCCACCACACCCAGCTGAGGCGGGCAGTTTAAATGGCTGAAGTATGTGGTATACGAATTATTTCTTAACAAAGTTGTTATATAAAAATAGCTCTATATATGTATATATACACTCACACTCTCTCACACACACACACACACACACACACACAAACACACACACACACACACACACACACACAAAGTGACCACCACCTGGCCCACGACTTGGGATGTGTCAAATCCATGCCCTGGAATATTCCAAAGCAGGCAAAAAGGGAGGCCTGCTGCAAAGAGTAACCTTGCTTGTTCTTCAAGACATGTTTTGGGCGAAAAAAGCATGATTCGGATGAATACATTAGGTATCATATAATTTATGCATCTTCCTAGAAAATAATGCCATATGTTTCCAGGGGAGGATCTATGTGCATAATACACACAGAAAAAACTAGAAAGAAATATTCCAGGAGTATTTATAAGTGATTTGGTCTTTTAAAAAAAGAAAAAAAATATTCCAGATGTACTGCATGGGGACCTCCTGTGAGGGACAGAGGACAGATTCGAGGTAGTGACCGGGAGGTGAGTTTTATCTGTCATGTTCTAATTTTTTTTTTTGAAATAAGAATATATTCATGGGATTAAAACAACTGAACATGGGGCGGCGCCTATGGCTCAGTGAGTAGGGCACCGGCCCCATATGCCAGAGGTGGTGGGTTCAAGCACAGCCCTGGCAAAAAAACTGCAAAAAAACCCCCAAAACTGAACATGGGTTCATCAATTAAACACCACACAGTTGAAATCTGGCATGCAGGGGTTAAATTGAACAAAACCATGTAGGTTTTTTTTGTTCGTTGGGGGGTTGTTTTTTTTTTTTTTGAGACAGAGCCTCAAGCTGTCACCCTGGATAGAGTGCTGTGGCATCACAGCTCACAGCAACCTCTAATTCCTGGGCTCAAGCGAGTCTCCTGCCTCTGCCTCCCATGTAGCTGGGACCACAGGTGCC
>CAUYRH010137336.1:0-33032 GCA_963574655.1 Perodicticus potto | reverse complement strand
TATTGTATTAATAATAATCAGGTAGGTTCTTGTTATTTTTACACAAAAAACCCGTAAACCATTGAATTTTCATCCTTAAAAATTGCTAAATAGGGCAGCACCTGTGGCTCAAAGGAATAGGGCGCTCGCCCCATATGCCAGAGGTGGCAAGTTCAAACCCAGCCCTGGCCAAAAACTGCAAAAAAAAAAAAAAAAAAGCTAAATAATTCACTTATTGTGCAGGTATTTATTGAGTACCCACCATGTGATAATCTCTGTACTAAGTGCTGGGCGTTTAATAATGAAAATTAATGAAGTTGTGTCCCATCACAGACCATCTTCCCGCATTTATGACTCCCAGTTCATATGTGAGCTTGATCTTTCCTAAGCCTGAGTCAGAAGGACGAGGAGGATGTCAGAAGTGCGAGGAAAGTCTGGGGCACACATCACCTGTTAATAAAAAGCAGTATTTTTGCCCCGGTTGTTTTATCAAAACAGCTGCTGTGTCAGTAAGAATCCTTTGGTCAGGAAGACCATGGAGGCCCTTGAGAGACTTTATTTCAAGCAGAAGCAGCTCTGGATGTGGGCCTAGATTCTAGTCCTGGCTTTATCATTAACTTACTGTAAGATGTAAGGCAAGTCACCTAAACTCTAGGTACTCGTTTCTTCAAAGGCAAAATAAGAATCATCTTTTCTGCTATTTCTATACCACAAAATTATTTTTTTAAGAGACAGAGTGTTACTATGTTGCCCAGGCTAGTCTCAAACTCCTGTGCTCAAGTGGTCCTCCTGCCTCAGTTTTCTGAGTATCTGAAATTACAGGAATGTCAGCCACCAAGCCCAGCTTCACATGATGATTTTGACAGTAATATTTATATTACTAAATAACAATAATGACAGCAAACATTTAGATACACCATGTGTTGGGTGTGTGTTAAGAGCTTTATACAGATCCATTTAATGCTTTCACCTGTATGACATTAATGCTACTATCTTCATTTAGCTCATAGGTAAATAACCTAGCTCAAAATGTCTAGGTGACTTGCTCAAGATCACACATTTAACAGAGCGGGGGGAGGGGGCACATAGGAGGAGGGAGGGTATTTGGGGGGAACCTCACTTAATGTGCATGATGCAGTGGTACATTTCAAAACTATTAAGAAATGAGTATAATTGTGATGGATGTGTTACTTAGTTCAATGTAAGCATTTCACATTGTATATCGAAGCAGTACACTGAATCCCATAAATACATCAATTTACAAAGTTATGATTTAATAAAAAATAATAATCACAAAAAAAAATCACACATTTAAGTGGGAAATGGAATCCAAAATCAGATCTGTCTGATTCTGGAGTCTGACGTAGATGTGAAAGTGTGTGTGTGTGTGTGTGTGTGTGTGTGTATGGCTGAATTATTTAGCATATTATATTAGAGTTAGGTATTAACACCTCAATAGGAACTAATTTATTATATTCTGAACTCTGGAACCTGAAAGAAAAATTATGAGTTAATCACACTCTACTTGATGTTCTAGACCTATCTCCCTTCCTCCAACCTACTTTAAGCTGATTTCATTGGGAAATCTGATCATGAAATTCACACTAAGACATTACTGCCTACTACACAGTTTGCTATTTTATCCTTCTCAGGGTCATTCAATTATAATAGGATACATGAACCACAGGGATTGTGAAGAATGCATTTGTAAACTTGGAAGTCTCCTTTCACACTCTTTGTATTGCATTCCTAGGCAATAAACTTACTTGGTCTATGCACAGAACCAATGCTGCAAAACTTCACTATAATTATTTGTATGAGCAGGGACAAATGCTACAGATTAAAAACTGGGACCATAGTTAGAGGTCTGTTATTCTAGAGCCATCCCAAATTTGTTTGTGTAGGAAATATTTCCTGAGGATCTACCATGCGTGAGGCATTTTTATAAGCAAAGTGTAATTTGATGTTAATAGCCACCCTATAAGAGGGATTATTATACCCAATTTTGCAGATGTATTAACTGAGAATTAAAAGGTTAGATGATTTGTCAAAGGTAGCATAGCTAATAAATATACATACGTCAAAGTCATAAACACTCTGGCATATGTGATAGCTGTCCCAGGAAATAGTCATTTCTCACTCTTTTTCTCCTAACATATTCCAATATCATTCCAGCAGCAATATTTCCAGACCCAGAGAATGAATCATAAATTATTTAAGTCAGCAATGACAATTATGTACCCCTTTACCAGTGACTGAAAATCAGCTGGAGCTTTTGAGAAAGGGATGGGAAGAAAAGCTATTTTGGTGGCATTATTGCCCTCTTATGGCCTATCTTGGACACTGCTGTGTAATGATGTGATATGTAGAGCTACAGCAGCCATTTTCAAGCCATGAGGAAAGACATAATAGACTCACTGAAGAAGCCAGAGTGGAAGGATCAAAGCAGCCTGTCTCCTTGATGACATTGTTGAGATGATAGATCAACACTGGGGGCCGCTTTCTTCTTGAGTGCCCTATGGTTTAGCTGCTATTAATTAGGTATTCTAGTATTTGCAGCCAGAAGCAATTTTAACAAGTACTACAAAATAGAATACATCAAAAGAGTCAAATGAATGTTATACAAATTAAGTGCTAGTTGAGAGCAAGAAGAGGTCCTATAGGTTGTTGAATTTGTCAGAGACAAACATAAAGTAGCAATAAAGCATGAAATGGAGCATTTTAGGTAAACAAGGGACAAAGAAAAAAGTATATGGGATAAGGAGTGTTGGATGCTAATGTAGGTTACAGGCAGAGGACAGAAGGTTGAGGAAGTCCCTTGGGAGGTGTGCCTTTTACTTTAACCCATCTTTACGTACCCAATCCTACAGTCATAATAAAATTAAACGGGATTTGGCATGGTGACCTACCATATATCAAGTGTGCGCTTGTGTGACAAAATCAACAAATTAAGCAAGTCATAGGTCAGAAGCATTACTGGATGGCCTTTGAAACCCAAATATCACAGCCAACATTAACATGAAGAACTCAGCTCCTGGAAAGTGCCTAATTCTGCCTTTCAGTTTAGAAACTAAGCCTCAAGCTCCCACCCCAATGACATTTTCTTGAGACAAGAAATATATCTGCCTTGAGAAGGGTTTTCTCTATGCTAAGTAATTGCTTCTCTTCGGACAGCAATTTTTTTAGAAAATGAGCTCTGACACCCTTAAAAGTATTCTTTTACAGTTGCCATATTAAGTGCTCTGATCTAAGAGATGAAATAATTTATTGGGAGCCATTATCTGAATAAAATTTATAATTAGCCTATCAAGGTTATTTTCTTCCCTAATGCAATCAAGAGGTAATTATTTTTTTAATGTAAAATAACATAGAGATGTGAAAAAATAAACATTATCTGGAATAATACTTACCCAAACTTAGCAATCCTGGCTCAGGTAAGAGTCTGAACTTGTCCACCGCAAGATCAATGTCTGATAATAATAATAATAATAATAGCTGCAATTTATTGACTGCTTTTCATGTGCCAGGTATTGTTCTGAGTGCTTTATACACATTACTTTATTTAATACTCACAAGCCTATGACATGGTATAATAATCATCTTGCACATTACGGCTGAGAATGGAAGAGACAAAGCAACTTATGCAATATCACTCAGTAAGAGTTAGGCCTTACACAGGTGAACTCAGGCATCCCAGCTTCAGCACCCTCCTATGCTACCTCTTCATACATTTGTTTTGCTTTCTTTTAATGCCAAAGATAAAACTTTAGAATAAAGAAATAACATTGTTTAGGTTGAATTTCAAGTATCAGGTATGGGCTTGGTATTCAACCACCTTTCTGTCCATGTTGAGTATGCATTAACTCAAAATCTCCGGCTGAGACCACTGTGTCTGTTTTTGTCGAGTCACATTTTTCAAGAACATCGTTTGGATCTTGAAATCAACCACATTAATTTGATTGGTGTTGTTGTGTTTAGAGGTCTTATATGACCTCTAAAATGATTTATACGTTAAGTATAAAGTAATGCTGATTTAATAACAGAGTTAGTGATCTAAGCTTATTTTGTGCTGTATTCTCACATTTTCATGTTTATTTGTATTCTTCTTGAGGTTCTTTTGCTTCTAACTTGGTTCTATGACTTTCTTTCCCAGTGTTTGTCTCACATATAGACAGTATAACCCAGACAGAAATGGGAATTGCTATAGTATTACTGGAATCATGCAATATTATTCTTTTTGTGGCTGGCTTATTTCACTTTGTTAACCCATGTTGTAACATATGAGAGGACTTCTTTCTTTTTTAAGACTGAATACTATTTCAATTTATTTATACACATTTTCTTTATCCATTCATACATGGAAGGAGGTTTAGATTCTGTCCATCTCTTGACTATTGTGAATTATGCTGCAATGAATATGATGTAGTAACATCCCTTTGAGACCTCGGTTTCAATTCCTTTGGATATATACTCAGGAGTGGAATTACTTGTTCATATGGCAATTCTATCTTTAATTTTTTGAGGAATCTCCATAGTGTTTACCACAGTGGCTGAGCCATTTTTTTTAATTCCTTTACCAAATTAATTTTGAACATGGAAGCTTTTTCTCTCAGAACATTTATTAACATTTCAAGGGAAAACAGAATACCAAAAGACATAGTTTGGATAACATTGTTATAGGTTGCCTTGGATTTTGACAAGGGAAAGGAACAACTTCTGGGCTTATGTCAAAACATATTCTCTCATCATGCCAGATATTTTCTGTGTTTTATTACCAGAAACCCTGTTCTTGAGAAGCTCACAATCATTTAGAAGAGACAGAAGTTAAAAAATCATAGCACAAATTATTCACTCACAAACTGACCACCTTCGAATTAGTATGAGCCTATGTCGATCCGTCTCTGGCTGATTTTCTCATATTGTCAGACAATGTAATGTGCACACATTTCACAGTTGCAAATCTTGCAAAACATTCAGGATTGTATGAAGTTGATAAAAGTGATGTTGAAGAACTATTCTGATCACATACAACACCATTGACAACTGAGAGCTAGTAAAGTAAGATCAGTTAACAAATGAAGAAAAGAAAATTTACGAATGATACCAAAATGGACACATCAGAAGAAAATGATTTGAATATCAAAGGATTATGAGAAGTCCTTAGGGAAATTAATGAAGTCCTTGACATTTTTAGCCTTTGGAATATTTTGTTCTAAAAATAGTACATAACTATAAGTTTTGCCTGAGTTTTGGTATCTTTCAGTGAAAATATACTTTCATAAGTTTTAGTTTCCATTTTATGAAAATTGAAATTCATTGTCACTATCAGGGTTTGACTTGCACAGATAACCATCACCAGTCATATAGAACACTCCTTTATTCTGTTTGGAAAGTTAGCCAAACACATTGCATCTTCTCAGCTATTTTGAGAAAGAATGGTTGCACTTGGAGGCTTCTTTATTTTCTTTAGTTGGCTAATATTCTAGGCATTTACAGGTGCCAAATATTTGAGTTCTAAATAAACAAGGTAGCACTCTACTTCATTTATCTCCCCCTTCCAGATGCAGTACCTAGCATAAGACTGAGCGTTTAGTTGGTGCTCAAAAAAATGGGATAAAGTTATTTAAACTTCCTTCCCTGAAGATTCACAGTCAAGAAAGTTTAGACACTTGGATTTCGCAAGTAGGAAAACTAAGTTCCAAAGCAGTTACAAATGGGTACTTGTTCAACAAAGAAAGGAGAACTTGGCAGCTAGGTTCTCTGCTGAGATAAAGTCATTGTGAGAACAGTGCGGCTGCCACAGTGTATAAGGATGGAATAAGTGATTCCTGGACAATACGGCAATTTGCATATGTAGATGAGAATACCTTTTAGTTTCCTCAAACAGATTTATCTAGGACCAAAGCATATAATCTGTTAACTAAGGTTAACACGGTATAGGCATGCTCTGAATTGAAAACAGTCCAAGGCTGTAAGTTCGTTTCCATGTTTTCCAGAACAGTCATGTCTATACAAATACATGGTATTTAGATGGTCTAGTATTCAATTATTTAGTATTTTTCATAAAGTACAAAAAAATGAATTTTTTTTAAAATCATAAACACATTTGAATTTATTTTACTATTCTTAGTGAAATGACTGGAAGGACTTTTCTTTTATTTTAATTATCTTTATCATTAAATCATAGCTGTGTACAATAGTGTAATCAAGCGGTACAATGTGCTGGCTTCATATAGGACTTTTCTACCAGCAAACTTAGCACAGATGATTCACGATTACTATATTTTCTTAAAACGTTCCTCCTTTGAGGAGGCATCTCACCCATTACAGAGGAGAACGTACAGGCAAAGTACTTTGGTAGCAGGATTCTGGGATCACTGCTATACGTAGAAGTGTAATTTCCTACATGGATAAGCATTTGAAGGCCTGAATGATGATTATCTTCCTTTTGCATTCCACACAGTTGTTTATACCTTCTCTACTATTCCGACCAAGCCTTCAGTGGATTTACTGCTAGGAAACTTGGTGCCTTCTCAGGAAAGAAACCAGAAAAATTAATTCATATAATTTCCTCATCACTGGAGAAGAGGAATAATAAGGAAAGGGAATTTTCTAATAAAAAATGATCAAAATTGCTTTTGCTTACAATAAACAATTGATGCCTTTCATTAAATGTATGGGAACTTCACAGTTGTCAGTGTCTGTGAAGAACATTCTATTAAAAATAAGAGTTCTCAAGCAGCGCCTGTGGCTCAGTGAGTAGGGCGCTGGCCCCATATGCCGGAGGTGGTGGGTTCAAACCCAGCCCTGGCCAAAAACTGCAAAAAAAAAGGAAAAAAATAAGAGTTCTCAAATTTTCTCAGTCTTCAAGGAAAAAACCCCAATAATCCCTAGCCACTCCCGTACATTTTTGCATCCCTCAACCCATCTTATACATCCCATTCATGCAGCAATATCATTTATTGAACAGCTTACTATTTTTACCTGCCATTTTAAGCTGGGATTTTGAGATGTTTTAAAGATAATCAGTGTCCAGAAGGTTCATGTTTTCTAATATATTCTAAGTTCTTATGACCATCAGAAAGTTCTTGGGGTATTTTTTTCACAGGAGTTTCATCATGCCTGACTTTTTAATGCATGTTTCACTTACTCAGAAGACATTTAAAGTAAATGATCATTTGAAAGGAAAGGATTAGATTTGTCCGTCTTTTTGGCTTTGCTCTAAAAGTAAAATCCTTGGATGAATATGTGCTCATTGTGCCACATGCTGAAGAAAGAAACATTCATCAAGCTCATCTCCTGCAGAGCAAACCCTCCCAACACCATTCAGGCCAGTCACAACATCTGGATAACTGGCCTCAGCCTGGTGGGAGCCACCCTTCCACACACAAACACACACACGATTTCTGGAGAATTCTTGACCATTAGGCATGCAAACTCTCCTTAGTGCTCCCTGGAATGTCTTTTCTCCTCTCTGTCTCTTCTACTGTCTGTAGTTTCAGCTGCTCACCGACTACCAAAGAAATTTAGGATAATCTTTGAGATAAATGCTCTTTAGGAAACATACAAAAATCCAGAGGTGACACAAAAGTTTCTTTCCATCAAGGTGATGCAAATTATATTCTCTCTCCTTTATAAGCATTACTCTTCAGGATTTAAGTCAGTTCTTCTCGTCCAAATCTTCTGGGCTCCATAATGGAGGAAAAAAAATTCCCCAATCCTTCTCCTACTAGTCTTGTACAGATGAAAATCCAGTGCTTAGGGCGGCACCTGTGGCTCAAAGGAGTAGGGTACCGGCCCCATATGGTGGAAGTGGTGGGTTCAAACCTACCCCCGGCCAAAAAAAAAAAAAAAAAAAAAAAACTGCAAAAAAAAGAAAATCCAGCAAAATCATTAGGATGAGAGTTTCTCATCAGCCCAGAGTATTTATCCTTCTAGATTGAAGACAAAATTGAAGATCGTTTCTCAACCTCAGATAATTCTAGAACTAGATTACAAATTTCTTTAGATCATAGGTCTTATGCCAGTACTTTACACAGTGTATGGCACATAATAGGTGTGCAATACATATTTATTTGATTTAATGAATAAATAAAAGACTGCTGAGATGTTACAGCTATGACTGACGTTCAGCTAATATGTATTTACAGCCGTATACGTGTTTAGGGCTTGCAAAGTCACGTTTGATTGCTGGCGCTCACGGCATTCTGATGGTTAAATATTTTGAATATTTCTCTTAGCGACAGAGAATTGTATATATTTTTACTTTAAACATGATTTATAGAGTATTTAGAACCCAGACCCTGCCTTCTGAATAACAGTGACCGGGTTTATCTGAGTTTGGAAGTGGTCAAGTACAAAACCAAGAAACGAAGCCATCAGGAACAAAAGGGTAGGCGAGAGTCTGTGTGTGATATTACCGTATCGTGCTCGTGTTTTAAAATGGAGATTAGGATGTACAGTTATGCTTTTTTAGAGATGAAAAACTTTAGGCGAACAGGAAGTCACAGTAAGATTGTTATTTAAAAGTCAAGAACAAGAGAGGTCAAAAGCACAGCCTAAAATAGGATAGACTACCCTGAGGCCCACCCTGTCCTCAGCAGAAAGTACAGACTCTGATGCCACCCGGCACCCACTCATTATTAGCAGGTTAATCACTTGCTCCATCAGCCCACTCGCCCACTTGGTTCCTAATAATATCTCAACTCTAGACTGCTGGCTCGATAGGAAATTTCAGTTTGTGCTCTTCAGGGGCTATTAAGTTTTCTTCTTGCGGTAAAGAAGGCAATATTCTGTACAAATGGTGGGGGAGTGGGATACAGAATGCCACACTGGTACTGGGTTAATGTTGTTTCCTTGTGTGCTAAGTGAAGCCAAGCATGCCAAGAAATTCCATTTGACTTTAAAATAGGTTTTTGAAATGTTAGACAGACTCATACGGTGCCCCTGACATTTTATAGGTCCCAAATCATTGCCATTTTAATCTCTCACTGTCACTATTTTCCCCCGAGATCGATATATTGGGTAAAATTGTCAATGTACTGAAAAGGCACATTTCCACCCTGAGTTCACAGCTCCAAACTTCAAAATCCTATTCAATAGATTTCAGGGCTTACAACCCTGGGTTGAGCCACTGGACTCAATATTGTTTGATGATTTCTCAGATAACATGCTTCGGAATCACCTCATATATGGAGGGTGGGTATGATGAAACTCTAGACTGGATTGTATTTGACATTTTCAATGGCCCAGTAAAAGATTTCAGACAGTAAAATAGCATCACTAAATGTATTCTAAATCAAAAAGGCAGCTAAAATATTAACCCTGATCAAAATAAGCACTCAGAGGATTCTGACCAACACAGTCAATGGAACACATGTGGCACCTGCCCACCAAAATCTACAGGTCATTTCAGACATACCACCCTCCATTCTGGCTCCAGAGGATTATATTATCACTATGCTTACTGACTCAAGGTCATATGGTACAGCTTCCTAGAGAGGAAGGATCATTCTTAGAGACTTCGACATTCAAAGTCCATTTTTAAAATGTCTGAACAGTATTGCATCCCCTCACATTACCTTAGTTTAAGTAAGCATTTATGCTTCAAGGAAATAAAAGACAGAAGTTGTAGCATATTCAGAGAGTTGATAGCAAGATGCATCTGAATACTGCAATACTTGCTGGAGTACGAAACAGTGGCTATAAGAACTATAAGATAACATGGCCCTGGCTTGTTAAGACAATTTCCACAAGTCTATTCAAAGGACCACTCGCCAATGTTATTGACACTCAGAAGTAAAATAATAACAGTTGGATGTGACTGGAAAACTTTCCCAGCTATATGCAGTGTGGCTCCTCCACAGAGACATTTGCACTTACAATGGTAAGATAATGGTGCAGAAACTTCTTAGGAAGTGGCTAGAAAAACAGTCATATTCTTAGATGCGCTGGTCACTGGAGGTGATAAATTTCCTAAAGTGTCCTCCAGACAACTGGGAGGTTACAGGAAGCCCATGCTATCAGCACCATTTCTATCTGTGTATTTACTTATCGCCCACCTCATCCTGCAATATACTTGAGGTTAAAAGCACATATTAAAAAAAAAAAAAAAACCAAATCGTTTGAAGAAACAGGGGAAATGGAAAATACTAAAGGCCAGGGAAAGATTAGTGACTGGAAAAATAAATACATATAAGGTTGGATGAAGTTACTGAAAGAAGGCCTCAAATTTGATTTGAAGCTATCTACTGGCCAAAATGAAGAAGGAAACTTCATCAGTTGTAAAAATTCACTGAGGATAGGAAATAATTATTGGAATACAGCCTTTATGCTTATGTGCCTGAGAATTAAAATTATGTCTTTGTAGTATAAAATGAATAGTGTCTGAACCTCAGATATTCTTACCCAAAAGATAGTAATTATAGTGCCCATCCTAAAAGTACTGAACACAAAGGAGAAAGATGGTAAAAAGTACTTTCAAATCCATGAAAAATAAGCTCGATCAATGGATGGATGAATCAAAACATCTTGCTTCATAAACATAGAAACCAAAAAACCTTGAAACACTTCGCAATCAAAATTCAGATTGTAAACCACACATTAAAGTTCTTAATTCTTTTATTGCCCAAGAGCAGAATGCAAGGGAAAAAATCACAAGGAGCTGCAGGACAAAATCAGCTTCTGTATAAATTGGCCAAGATAAAAGCTACAGGCTGTCCCAGAAGCAAAGGAAACACTAAATATTAATTTTGATCCAAACCTAAAATCTCAGAGCTCACCAAAATTGCTCCACTGAAGCAAAAAGAAAGGGATCCTGAGAATGAAATCTAGAGTTTAAGAGACATTTAACTTTTTATTATACTTCTTGAGGAGCTTCCAATGCCACAAAGAAAAATAAGCATTATTTCCCCATGGCTGCTACAGCTGCTGAAGTAGAATAAACGTAACATTCTAAGAAACCTCTCTCAACACAGATATCCTCATTCTAGAGTATTCTCCCCACTGAGACATATAACCTTGCTGGTTACAAGACTGTGTTACTCAGAGTGGTATGAGTGTGTTTGTTTCTGGAACCTAGTATGATTTACTTGCATGCTAAAGGAAACATGGTCTACACATTTGTGCAGTTCTTAGTAGAATCCTGTTGCGGAAATCAGACCATCTTTTTACAAGAATTTCAAAGCTCTAAGGAAAACTGACAAAATCAAGTTGAAACTTTTGACTCAGATTTAGTGCAATTGCTCCCAAGCAGATAGTCAGTGAGTCTTTCTCTTTTGGAAAAATAAAATGATAAGGCAACAAATGTACAACCCGGAAACCACAACAACAACAAAACCAAGCAAATGGGAACTGTTTCACAAAGTCTGATTAAATTCAGAACCTGGAATCCACAGGGCTACAAATGTGATATTGACATTCACCAGGTGTATGCCTATGAAACAGTAATTTACCCATTTGAATTACTGTCATCCAAACACGAATCCATGTCTTCTCCTAGATTTAAGTTTTATTTCCTTAGAGTTGAGAAAGTATAATGAAATGAAATGAATTGAGCTCTACCAAAGCAACTAACTATTGTAACAAACATTCTTAAAACTCAACATGATTTTACATCATTTTTTTTGCAAATATATTTTTCTAATTTAGAAAGTTGTTATTTAACCTTTCATTATTTTTTTCTTTTCTTTTTTTTTTTTATTAAATCATAGCTGTGTACATTAGTGCAATCATGGAGTGCAATGTGCTGGCTTCATATACAATCTGAAATATTTTCATCCAACTGTTCGGCATAACCTTCGTATCTCAAGAATGGATGAAAAAGTATCCAATGTACTCAGCCCTACTAGGAAGCTAATTTATAGCTTTCATATGAAGGCTATAACCCAATTATAGCACAAGAATATGGGAAAAGGGGCAAGGGAAGGGAGGGGAGGGGGGAGGATGGATGGAGAGAGGGTAAATGGTCAGATCACACTTATGGTGAATCTTAGAAGGGTAAATGTAAAATTTACATCATTTTCTTAAAAGTGCTGCTTGGGGGTGGAGCCTGTACTCAGTGGGTAGGGTGCCAGCCACATACACCAGGGCTGGTGGTTCGAACCCTTCCCGGGCCTGCTAAAACAACAATGACAACTGCAACAACAACAACAAAAAATAGCTGAGCATTGTAGTGGGCGCCTGTAGTCCCAGCTATTTGGGAGACTGAGGCAAGAGAATCACTTAAGCCCAAGAGTCTGAGGTTGCTGTGAGCTATGACTCCCAGGCACTCTACTCAGGGCCACAGCTTGAGACTCTGTCTCAAAAAAAAAAAGTGCTGCTTGGTTCTTAAAAGACTTATCTAGACTTCCTCCAGTTTACTATTAATAACTAAAACTTATTAAAAGTAGACAAAATATTTTTGGAAAATAATTTCAGAACCCATGATACATCAAATGGCCCATGCTTCCACACCAGAGATCAGAGAGAGAACATCTTGTAGAACATTCAACATTCTTTTTTTTTTTCAGCCTTCTTTTATGTTCAAATTCCCTTCCCTACCCACGACAGTATTCTCATCCTCTCAAGACAGAGAGAAGACTAAGACCACCCGAATTGAGCTCCCTAGCATCCTCTCCTTTCTATCTCCAAAACTGGTCTTTGCCACAACTTCCATTCCCAAATTGCAATATTTTTGTATTGCCATCCATCCTTTTTTCCTCACCCTCAGAGGACGAGGCACTCCACTTGTACTCTCCTTCCCATCCCACATTTCTCTACCCATCGCTGGTCCATCATTCACTCCTTCTCTTGGAGCCTCTTCAATTTCTCTTCTCTTTATAGAAAAACATGCACAGGTTTCCCTCTCACCCCCGCAGTTGTTTTAAAAGCCTGGGACTTCCTTCACCTACTATCCTAATTCTCCCACCTCTGTTATTACCATTTTCTCGACCAGCATCTTTCATCTTCTCACCATCCATTTACTCTTTCCATTTTGCCATCTGATTTCTGTCATGAAAAGCCCACGGAAATTCCTCTTTCTGACATCCTTTGTATTCATCCACTTAACAAATATACTACTTTGACCACCTACCATGAGCCAGTCACTGCTGGGAATATAAATGTAAATATTGATAAAACTCGACTTTTGCCACAAAGAAGTAACATGACAAAAATGAATAGATGTCTCCAATTCATCATCCTTGATTTCCGTGCAGAAGTATTTGGTTATTTATTTATTTATTTATTTATTTGAGACAGAGTCTCACTCCATCATCCGGACTAGAATGCTCTGGTATCAGCCCAGCTCCCAGCAACCTCAAACTCTTGGATTCAAGCCATCCTCCTGCCTCAGTCTCCTGAGTAGCTGGGACTACTACAGGTGCCTGCCACAATGCCTGGCTAATTTATTTTTAGTAGAGACTGGGTCTATCTTTGGTCAGGCTGGTCTCAAACTCCCGAGTTCAAGGGATCCTCCCTCCTCGGCCTCCCAGAGTGCTAGGACTACAGGTGTGAGCCCTGGCACCCACCCAATTTCTGTGCAGTGGTATTTGAAACATTGACTCACTATCCCTTCTGAAAGATGACTTCTCCCTTTGTCTCCTGGAGGTACTCTAGTTCTACCTCTCGGATCACTCCTCTACTGGCTTTGCTAGCTTATTCTCTTCTGACTCCAAAAATGTGAATTTCTCCAAGGTTCAGGCCTTTTCTCTTTCCACGCTCTCTCCCAACATGGTCTCATTTCTCTTTAAGCTTCAGCTTTCACCTCTGTACAGCTTTCACCTCAGTCTCTTTCTCTACAACCCAATTACTATCCTGAGACATTGTATGTTTATAACAAATTTCTGGATAGCATCACAGAATAGTTTACCTGCACACTAAACTCAATCTGCCAAAAACAGCCCCACCATCTTCCCTAACAAATGGTCGGCTCTTTTTCCAGACTTCTAACTATCTGCTAATAAAATATTTTTTATAAAACAGTAATGAAAAACATTTATCAGGCACTTTCTGTGTGCCAAGGGCAATTATAAAATGATTTATGCTTAAAATCATACAAACGTCATAATAACCTCACAGGATGGACACTGTTATTATTATAATTTTACAGAACAGGAAACTGAGACACCAAAAATTAAGTAACTTGCACAAAGTTAATAGGAAGTGAGGGAGGAAAGCTACAAACCCAGACATATGAGGTTAAATTATTAAGGACCAGTAATCCTAGCACCAAGAGTTTGAATTTTTTCAAAGAGTAATGCTCTGTAATGATTCATTTTCAAATAGTCTATTCTGCTAAATGCCAAGGACATCATGACCCAACAGCTGAGGTTATAAGAAGTTGACTAGAGGGAAAGGAAGTTATGATGCTTGTTTTTCTTTATATAATGGGTACTCGTGAGATATCTAAGAATCTCCTTTATTGTACAAGATAATTACCTCTGAGTTCGTCCATTCATTCTTTCACTATGTATTTAAATAGTTCCTATGAGCCTAAATTTGAGGTCCATCTGTAATTTGCCACAAAAACACAGAAACAGGACAATTGCGGGGGTGGGGGACGTTTTATGAACACTGTATGGGTGCTTTTGAGTTTTCATGGCCAATAAATACTTTGGCAGGGTAATTCAGGAGACTCTGCTTGTACTCTTTGATCATAAGGGCGTTAAAGACTCCCTTTTGTACCAATACAAATAGCGACATAGGAGTCTAATAAGAAATATGAAGACATTAGCCCTTTTCATATAGGGAAAAAAACAGAAATACATTGAGATTTATTCCATCCGTGTATATCCCCAACACAGTCTGTACCAACCAAATCCCTAAGGGAATGGATCAGAAAGAACAACGTATTTTGAATCACCAAAGATGCACAGTGACGATAACTCATGTTTGCATTGACACTCTGGACTTCAAAGTATGCTCACGAAGGGACATCTTCTCATTTTATGCAAACAAAGCACAAAGCTTGCTTTCAGCAAAATAATAAACTATACTAAGTCTATCCTTTAGGCCTATGTCCAGGGCCCTTAGGTCACTCCCTCAAACTCCCCCCCAACATCCTTCTGCCATTTTTTTTCATTCTACACATCCTGTCAATTTTTTGTTTCTCTCCCTATGGCCAATCACCCAACTCAAAAGGGTAGATATTTAATACAGAACGTATTTCAATCACTTATTGATTCCGAAAAAAACTCTCATTAAGCCACCACCATGTGCCAAGCAGTATGGCTGGTGGGCTGGGAATATAATTGTCTGCAAAAACTCACAGCATTGGCTTGGCGCCTGTGGCTCAACGGGCTAAGGCGCCAGCCATGTACACCTGAGCTGGCGGGTTCGAATCCAGCCTAGACCAGCCAAACAACGATGGCAGCTGCAACCAAAAAACAAAAAAAAAAAAAATGGCCGGGCGTTGTGGCAGGTGCCTGTAGTCCCAGCTACTTGGGAGGAGCTCGCTTGAGCCCAGGAATTGGAGGTTGCTGTGAACTGTGATGCCACGGCACTCTATCCAGGGTGACAGCTTGAGGCTCTGTCTCAAAAAAAAAAAAAAAACCTCATAGCGTCTTCTTTAATTGGAGTTTGTTCCACCACTGTCTTAAGTCAGTTTGGGCTACTCTGACAGAATATCATAGACTGGTAGCTTCAAACACATTTACTTCTCACAGTTCTGGGGGCTGGAAGTCCAAGATTAGGGTACCAGCGGTGAAAGACCTCTTCCTGGTTTATAGAGGACCACCTTATTGCTGCACCCTCACAAGGTAGAGAGAAAGAGAAAGAAAGCAAACTCTTGTGTCTCTCCTTAAAGGAGCACCAATCTCATCATGAGGGGTCTGCCTGCATGACCTAATCACCTTCCAAAGGCCCTACTTCCTAATACCACCACCTTGGGGGTGAGTATTGCAACATGTGAATTCTGGGGAGACACAAAATTCATCCCATAACAACGAACAAGACAGAACACTACAAATTGGTCAGGGGATAAGTGCCCCAGCTCCACTTGGTTAGTTCTTACATCAGGTTTGTCCTTTTGCCTCTGGTTTTTGTTTGTTTTTATTCAGATTTGGAGAAATGTTTTCTTGAGTTGGTTATGAAAATTGTGTTCATCTGCAATTGTACTTTTACGCTATGTTCGATCTTTGGTACCTGGAAGCCTGTCTATAATAGTCACAGGATCTGTCGATCTGAGCCTTATTATGCAAACTACAAGAGAATCTCTGCCTCTCTGCTTGAATTCCTGCCCTTACATCTCTGTCATGTGCCCCATTATCTTCTTGTCCATATTGTCTCATTTTCCCCTTCCATCCCTTAGTCCACCCTCTTTCTCCTCTAACCTGTACCCTTAAAGAGCCTGGTAATTGCCCCTGGTAACCATCCAAGTCACACTTTGATAAGGCCTGAAAACTCATAATGCATTTTTTAATGGACTGTGAATATTTTCCAGACTTCCTGGATCCCAAGGCTACCACAGCAATCATGAAGTCCAGCTTGCCCAACCAGAGAAACCTACATCAGTGAATTCATCAGAGTCTCTCGAAGATAACTGACCTCTAGAATGTTGAAATCTCCTTCAATAGTCAGCCTTCTAGAAAACACCATCATGTGGGCCCTTCGCTCTTCATGGTCAACATTTTTGTTGAGCAAACAGCCAAGCTTCCTGTTTTGGTAGAGGTAAAGCTTCAGTTTCTGGTTCTCACCAAGAGAACCAAGAGGTCTTAAAACTCCCCCAAATTTCATGGCATAAGAAGATACCCATGTTGCCTCTGTGGAAGGCGAATGGCTAGTCATCAAACATTTTTTCTGGAAGCAATGTAATGTAGCAAAACAAACACTGGATTGGATGTCAGAAAATCTGCATTCTCCTTGCTATACCACTGATTTACTTAGAGACTTTGGATGAGTCCCTTGTAACAGGCTTCAGGAAGCTCTGATGTACTATATAGATGCCATCCTAGGTCACACTATGGCCACAACTTTATTTCTGTAGCCTCTGTAACAAATAAGGCATTTTTTGCACACGCTTTATTCTATTTGAAAAATCACATAATGTCTATGATTGTCTGAACCATTGTAGCTGTGCCGGGTAGAGCTATGTACAAACAACAAACAGATAAACAAAAACAGCAAAACAGAATAAAAGGCTGGCTGCAGGTGTTTCTGTTTTACACTCAGACACAGCCTAATTCCAGAAAAGCTGAGTTCCACAGTAGTGAATGTCATGGAAACTGTCTGTGAATGTTATAAGAACTGCACGTAAATGGAAAGCACCGTTGCTGGTTGAGGAGACAGATGTGGATAGGCCTTTGTGCAGATGATTTTCTTCTCTTGGTTGAACCAGCCCAGTAGCAGGAACCAAACTGAAACTCCCTTAGACATTTAAACGAGTCACATATTTTAGTGCTAGAACGTCAGCTCTGTGAATACCTAAAATGGGGCTAAGTGAAAATTGGATAACATTTGCTTGACATTGTCATTGGCCTTTCTCTAATGTCAAAGACGGATTTGCATAATTATGCTGAAAGCTAGGAAACTGCACCCAGCAGGTTTCCTGGCTGGTGTTAGGTTTTAGATCTATTCCAGCTGCAACTCTTAAGATGGAGAAAATCTCCTTTCATAAATGAACAGAGTGCACACTTTCTAAGACAGTAGAGTAACGGCCTAGCGACAATTTAACTTGCATAGTGATTTCCAAGGTCTAATTAAGATAGGCCTGATAAGCAACTGATTGACTGAACAACCTTTTGCTTGGTGTCAGAAGGGCTTCAGAGAGGACAGTCCAAGCAATGTTACCTCATAAACCTCTTCTTGATCAAAATTCTTTTAAGCTGGCCAGATGCCTGATCGAAGCAAACTTCTAAAGACTGCCACGGTAACAGGTGTGCCTCTATGGCGCAATCTTGTCTTTCCAAGGTCACTGGAGTCATAAAATGTCTGTTGAATGTGTCTAAAGGAAAAAATGCTGAAGCAGGTGAGGCCTCCCTCCCTCTTTCGACTCCAACTTTCAGCCCTTCCATCAGGCACTTACTTACTTCAGGCTCTCTTTCTCCATGTGCTTTTTCATTTTCTTTTCAAATCTTTCTCTCTCAAAAGGGTTTGAAACCTGATAACGGCCTAGAAGATCATTTCTCGAAGACTGTCAAGAAATAATATTATTTCTTTTTTTTTTTAACTTTCAGTTGTAAATAGCAACAGATCTGTTTTGTCTGATTTTAAATCACACACAAGTTGTCGGGCGCAGTGGCTCACGCCTGTAATCCTAGCACTCTGGGAGGTCGAGGCAGGTGGATTGCCTGAGCTCATGAGTTCGAGATCAGCCTGAGCCAGAGCAAGACCTCATCTCTGAAACTGGCCAAGCCTTGGGGGGTTGAGGCAAGAAAATCACTTGAGCTCAAGAGTTACAGGTTGCTGTGAGCTATGATGCCACGGCACTCTACCGAGGGCAAAAAAGTGAGACTCTGTCTCAAATAAATAAATCAATAAATAAATCACACACAAATACTTGTGAGGTGTTAATAAGAAACATTAGAAGGAAAATAAAATTCTTAAGCTCCTAGAGTGAAGCTGCAAGTAAAAGTGAGCATCCAGACTGTAGTCAGCTACCAGAGAGGCACATTTCTGAGGAAAGCAGGCTCATGAGGCATTTGTTAAATCATAGATGTAAACAGATCATCAACAAGATCAGTTGTCCAAAGCAACATATTCATGCAGATCTAACAGTATATTTCACATTGAGATTTCATGGCTTACAAAGCCCAATGTGCTTATTGATCCCTTTCCCACTGATTAAAAGAATTTCTATGCTACCTCTGGGGTTCACGGCAGAAGTCATGAACATTGAGGATTATATTATTTCGTGTAGAAAAGTACAAATTAAAAGTAGCTCCTTCTCATTCATTTGCACTACTTATTAGGTTCAAAATGTGCTTCTCACTTTGGTTTTATTGCTTACATGGCACTATTAAGCAGAATTCACATGTGTAGCTCCCCTCTGATCACGTTATCTTCGTCTTATATAGAGAGAACTTTTGCCAGACTCCAAATGTCGCAGCACAGAGCATATCTTCCAGTCTATTTCTGCTCTGAATCAGAGGCTGCAGTTTGTGCAATTTGCTAGACAGTGATCACCTTGGAACACCCTCATAAAAAGAACAGGCAGAAGGATTCTTTCAGAATGTATAAGGTTTTAAAGGGCAAAAAGGCAAATGTCTAGCTTCTTAGGTAAAAGGCAGCAGTGGAAACAAATGCCACACCCATTTTTAACAGCTTATTATTGCTATTAACACATTGCACTAGCATAACACTTTACACTTTACAAAGCCCTTTTACAATTATTGTGTCATTTGATATTCACACCAACCCTGTAGGACAGGTGTTCATTAATATAAGCATTTGACAGATGAAGAGATTC
The DNA here is from genome assembly GCA_963574655.1 of Perodicticus potto. Classification (NCBI taxonomy): domain Eukaryota; kingdom Metazoa; phylum Chordata; class Mammalia; order Primates; family Lorisidae; genus Perodicticus; species Perodicticus potto. The sequence goes on along the minus strand of CAUYRH010137336.1, from coordinate 13,669 downwards.
AGGCACAGAAATGTGAAGTGACTTACCCAAGGTTGCACTGTGAGTTGGAATGCATTAAAAAAAATCCCTCGCCTTTTGTGCTAGATAATTGAGGGATGGAGATAATCTGAAGAATTCACAATTTGGTTTTCTGCGAGTCCGGATTGAGAGGAAAAGTCCACAGCAGCGTGCTGCATGCTCATCTGTATTTCGACTGGTGTTTTCAGTATGTTAAACGTGCAGAAGCAGCAGGCATCCAGTGTGCTCAGTGAAACTGGCATGATGCATTTGTGCCAGGGGATATTCAATAACGGACTGACGCTCTGCCACATAATCAATGTGCAGTGTGGCCTAAGAAGGACAAAACACCCAGATTAAAGCTTGAATCCTCTTGGATTTTGTGATTGTTTGTTTTCTGATCAATATGATAAATTAAAATCTGTCCCTCCAGCAAGTCAGGGAGTAATTTTCTCACAGCTTAATTTTTATTAACCACCAGCCAGCCCACCGAACAAATGTAGAACAATAACCTGTTGTTGAATAGTCACTGGGAGAAGCACATCTCAAAGCTGAGATATTCTGAGATTACCTATTGGGATTAATTTTCAAAATCTAAAATAGCCATGTTCCCCAAGCCCTCCTGAGTCTAACAACAAATACTAATTAGTGAGAACATGGAGATACTTCTTGATCCCCTTCCTGCTACTAAATTTTTTTTAGAGGGGAAAAAAAAATGAAATGGAGGTTATAGCATGTTCTTTGCAGGCAGTCTTTCAGGTATAAAAAATGGGAAGTTTGCAGCATTTGTAGCAAAACTTTGCTTTCCTTCGAGATATTTTTAAGGTATCTTAATATTCTGTATTTTAAAGGCTATTGCTTTGGGGAAAAGTAAGGTTTACTCACCAAATTTTATTGTTGAATAATAGCTACTAAGCTTGCTAGCTGAAATGTGTTTATGTAAAAAACTGCACTTCAAAGAAGGTAATTACTACTTTATATGTTTCCATTGCCACTGTTCAAATCTCATTTTTATAGTTTAAAAAGAAAAACAGGTTTAAATAATGCAATGCTTATTAGCATATGAATATGAACCTAATTGCCCCTTTTTGACACGAAGAGGGGTAAGTGGGAATGTCCTCTATGTTAAGTGGGTTAAGAAATGTGTCACATATGCAATTATAACTAAAAACTTTCATTTTGAAAATTGCAACCTTATCTCATTGTCTTTTAGCAGCACAATAGTTGCCTGTCGCTCTGTGCTTTTCTTAGATCTGCTATAAGAATATGAGTAGAGTAGTGAAACCAGCCCATTGAATTATAGCAGAGTTGATCAGTGCCCTGTGGCACTGTTTTATTGTACATAGTCAGCTCGCATCGAACAAAGCCAAAATGACAGTTGAAAAAGAAAAATAAAAGCAAAATGGTTATTTTGTATCAAGTAGTCCCTGAGATAAATCCCTGGTTTTGGTTTTTGTCTGGGGGTTTTATTTTTTTTTTTTTTTTTGATTCAGTTTCCTTTTGAACTAGACAAACCCATTCAGGGAACAGGATAGTCTGAATGTTCTAGAAGTTTCTCAGAAATTTCTTCAATAACCTTTCCTAAGACTCAGTGAAAACTGTTTCCACCTAACACTGCAAGTTTCTCCTTCCCGCCCGCTCAGAAAAATCCTGTTATATGTCAAAACATACACCAGAGACTGATGAGATTTTAGTGAAATTTGCTTAATGATTATAAGTAGTCATTTTTAAAGCACTGGGCTCACTTGTATATACGATTGCTCAACCTGTTAAAGTGAAAAACTCTCTCCAAAAAACAGATTTATTTTTGGCTGTGTATTGCCAAATACTAGTTTGGCTAATTATGTTTGTTCAGTTAACTGAATTTTTACCCAGAATGACTAATCGAATTGCCATTTCATAGTACCCATATATATGAATTCAAAATTTCCTTGCTATGTACACGTTATATCCCACGCAGCCTGTTTGGGGGTATTTCTTCTATGTTATACTGACATCTATGGACTTTATAAGAGAAATTCAGCTTTTTAGAAAAATTCTGATGGTTGCTTATGAGCAATTGAAAATGTGACTCAACTATGTAGACTAAGGGTGTCCTCAATCTATTGTGTGTTAGCTACTGGTTGATCTTTGAACCCTACCATTTAGATCAAAATCATTACAAAGCTCTTCTCCCTACCTCCAGGACCTGCCCCCTAAGGAACTCACAATCTAATGAAAGAAACAGAGAACTAAAACAGTCAATGTATAATAGAGTATGATAAGTACTATGATATGGTGTATTTTTCAGGATAGGCTAAATGCTATAACAAACATGAAGAGTTCAGTGGCTTGTCAGTAAAAGGTCTTTTGCTCATTCAAGTCAAAGTCCAATGTGGTCAGTAGGAGGAAAAGGGGCCTCTAATCCAACCAATCATTTAGGGACCCATATTCCTTCAATCTTCAAATGCCACCATTTTCAATGCATGGTCTCTAAGATTATTGTGGAGGGAAACAGAGAGAGCATGTATAAAACATACCCATACTTAACCTGTCTCAGTCCAGAACAGACACATCATTTCTACTCCCATTCTATAGGGGAGATCCAGGCATATGGCCTGTTTCAACAAAGGGAGACTAGAAAGAGAGTTCATCTGTGTTCCTAAGAAAAGGAAACAGGCTTGGTAAACACTTATAAGTAACTAGATGTAGCTAGTGGTAACTAGGTAACAAAGTTAACTACAGACAACCAGATGGAGCCAAAAAAATTCCTCTCAAATCTGTCTTATTTCATATTGGAATTATGAGTTACATTAGAGAAAACTAGAGAAAATAAAGGATCATATCATGTAAATAGTAACTAATTAAATAATTAGAATAACTGGAGTAAGCCAAAAGGCTCAGAATCTCAGAATAATACTTTCTTCTCCATTCTAATTTCTCATTTCTTAATTGAATAACAACTGATAATTAGATCTAACTAGTGTTGATTGGATAACTAGTTAACTATAGAGAACTAGAATAACTAAAGTAAATCAAGAAGCTAAAAACATATTCCTCTTGAATGCAACTTCTTATTTCTTATTAGTAGAGTAAATGAGAACTATAGGAAAGCTAGAAACAGAGAAGCGATACAATTAGTTAACTATCAACAAACTAACTAATAGCTAATTACTAGAGACCACTCAAATAACTGAAGTAAGCCTAGAGGTTCAGAAACACACATTCCATTCAATTCTAACCTCTTATTTCTTATTTTAGTAACTATGGACAACTAGATATAACTAGTGGTAGTTAACTAAAGATAACAAGTATAACTAGAGGAAGCCCCCAAAAATGAGAAACACATTCCTATCAAATGTACCTGCTTCTCATTTTCTGAGAATTTTCCACTTCTGGGTTTCCTTATTTTTATAATAGGTCTTTTATTAAGATGTCCCATTGTTTCACTGTAAATCCTATCTGATCCTACTTCACACCACCCTGATGTTAAAGACCAAAATCTTAACTGTATGACCACTTCCAAAATGTCTGCTCCATTACCACTTGGAATCTAATACTGCTAGATTGGTGATCAGTGATAGTGGTTCACAAAGAGCCAAGTATGGAGTGCTGTCTTATTTACACAAAAATAGGAGGGGTTGCTGGAATATAGAACATATCTGAGATATGGAGGGAATCAGGCAACCAGACAGAATGTAGTCAGTTTGACAATGGCAGTTATGAGACAGTATATTTGTAAATGACAGAAACCTAAGTCAAAGTCACTTGAACAAAAAAAGGAAATGATCATCTTATATAACTGGAAAGGCTAAGATAAATATGAAAGATTTGGGCCAGATACTCAAATAATACTATCAAGAATATCTTTGTTGATATTTTGCCTTTGCTTTCCTTTGGTGGCCTCCCTTCCTTCTACTGAGATATATTCTTCTACATGGCAGGAAACATGGTTGTTTGTGGCTCCCTTTCCTCTTCTAGATTTATGATCTAAAATGCAAGGCTGGTTTTCTCTAGCCCCAAATTAAAAATTTCAAGGAAGAATTCTAATTGGCTAACCTTGATCACACACTAAGCTCATTGGTCTTATGCTCAACCCAGAACAATCATTGTACTTAAAGTAATGGATTTTTATGCTTGGGGAGGCCTGAATCAGAGGCCCACCTATGTGGCCAGTGAGATAGGGCACTAGGATTAGCAGCTGCCTCATCAGAATCGCATGACTGGACAGAAGGAAGAGTAGTTCCTCAAAGGAAGTGGGGGTGCTAGACAGAAATACCAAGACACATCCACAATAGGATCCAATCACTTGTTACTTAATTTTTTGAGTGCACAGGTCCTGATTCAGACCTCTATACAGATGTCCTCTAGGAGTTTGGCATGGTTTGGACCTAAGTTTATTCTAGGCTATTGCTTGCTGAAGGATATGTGTGCTGTTAGAATCTTTGTGAGATAGTCATCTATAATGAAGGCAACAGTGGGCAGCAGATACAAAGGTGAAAATTATATTCAGTGTAGAGTGAAGTATTCATGATAGATATGCAATGTGTGTCAATGTAAGAGACATCCAGTGAGGCTGCCAGCATACTTTGCTATAGCCTGTCTAGAAATGGAGTCATCTCCTAAAAATCTGGGAATGATGCACAAAGGGAAAGTTTGTAATGAGTAAGATGCCAAAGAGAGACTTTCCAGACCCAGGAGTAGATAGAAAGTAGGACAGTTGCCTAAGGATGCATATTTGTGAAACTTATTTTTTAGAGAATCCAGTTTCAAGAAAATGGATGGCACCATAAACCCAAAGTTGTGACACTTTCATGATTATGAAGGTGCATGCACAAAACATTGTTGGATATATTAAATTATATAATGTATATAAAGTGCTTAACACAATGAGCACATTGTGTTCGACCAATGGTTTTGTTATTATTATTATGTACCTGGCAACATGACAGGTATTTTATATTATGTAATGTTGCATGACCAGAGAAATAACCCTATTTAGATAAATATTGCTACACTATTTTACTTTGTTTTCAATTTTTTTTGCAGTTGTTTTTTTTTTGTTTGTTTGTTTTTTGTTTTTTGGGGTTTTTTTGGCCAGGGCTGGGCTTGAACCCACCACCTCTGGCATACGGGGCTGGCACCCTACTCCTTTGAGTCACAGGCGCTACCCTGCTACTCTATTTTAAATAATTTGCTAAGATAGCAGAAATGTTTATTTGTAGAGTTGGAATTTAAACCTAGGTCTATCTGACTCCATGGTTAGTGTTCTGACCATACTCTGCAGGCCTCCCAAGGAATGTTGGTAACTAACAGCCCATGACACCAAGAAAGGCTTAGTAATAAATGATACATTTTTGGTGCTTAGAGCCCTTTTTAATTAACATCTGAATCCCCTTACAGGATGAGAAACGTAACATTTAGAAGGTTGAATTGACATTTCTGAATTTCTTCGTGGAATTAATGCTATCCCTAGATTTGTCCAGAATAAGGTGCTGTAGTCACTCAAGCAGAAAGACTGGAGGACATCATATTACAAAGTAGACTGATAAGCCCACAATGTTCTAGTCCATATTGGAATACAGTGTTCACAAATCTCTGAAAGACTTCAGGGCTTTTACAAAGAGCCAAGTTTCTGAACTGTTGTTCATATTGTCTACATTCAGTCTGGAAGGAAGCTTTGTCCTCATCTTCTATCCAAATCTATACCAATGTGAGTGTCTTTCAAAGATTTAGGCAAAAGAAAAATGTAGTGTAAGAAGTCAAGGATAAAAAGGGTCAGTCATTAATCCTGGAAAGTGATGGCATTGCAGCCTCCTAATAGTTAGGAAACTAAAGTAGGAAGTAGAAAGTGGTAGGCTGGTTTTGTACAGATAGTTTTAAATACCTTGCACTTGTGGATTTGAAATTTAGTAAAATCTTTTGGCAAAAATCATCACCCCAGAAATCCTGGAACTAGTCTAATCACATTTGACAATGGGGTCATCTCCTTGACTTCTTACCTATTGAGCCCAGCTCTGAATCTTGCATACCTTGGATGCTGTCTCAGGACAGACTTTGTAGATTTCTGGATGATTAAAGATTTAAAAGTTTTACAAAGAGGTGGCTGACACATAGGGAATATTTTTTAAATGCTTTGTAAAATTCCATAATAGATATTTTGTAAATAACAGTACATTTGGCTCCAACTTCCCATGTTCCCTATGTATGGCAGTTTCAATGGAGACTTTTGGGACACCCTGTATACAGTAATCAAAATTCTAAGAAACAGTGGTTTAAGTGTTGTTAACTGGCTTATTGTTTACTACAGGACTTCTTAGAGGTTTAATAAGCTCATACATGCTATGAATCTTTAGGAGAAACATCTAGTATGAACAGTTTCCAATGTATGTGACCAAGGATTTGTTCTTTTTTTTTTTTTTTTTACAACTACATACTAACATATTGCACAAAACTGGCATATTTCCATGAAATAAAGTTTGGGGTATGCTACACTAGCATAGGAATAGGCAATTGCTATCCATACGGAGGATCAGGCTCTGTTAGAAGTGTCTGACAGCCAACCCCCAAATTCTTAAATTAACGCAGAGAGAGTTTGGGTTAATTTAAGAATTTGGGGGTTGGCTGTCAGACAGAGAGTTCGAGACTTTCCCTACTAGGAAACATGTCTGACAGGAATCTTTCAAGCTCAGGAACCAATATATTAGAGGACGGACCTGTGAACTCTGGGCGCACTTGGACTACATACCTTCCCCTTGCCTTGCTTGGTTGAGTGAGGGAAGCTGGGCTTCCTCAGTTCCTGGAGTACACTCCTGTTCTCTCACCGGTACACAAAGGCTTTTCCTCATTCCAGGCTTTCTGGCATTAACCCTGACCTCTTGCCTAATTCTTATCAGATCCTTCTCCCTGGAGACTGTTGATGATTTAATGATAAAATATGATGAGTTAATGACATTGCCTGTTTTAAGAGGTCAATTGAATTACACATGTAAAACACTCGACACAGTGTCTTTTTGGCATACACTCAGCTAATGTTAGTTTCCAAATACATATCAAAAATCTCTTTAACAAAACATGCCATCTATTCCAAGCTTTTACTTTTCATTCTACACATTTTGGTACCATTTGGAATTTTTTTAAACCACAAACATGAATTTCCCTTATTTTAAAAATTTAAATTACTAAATAAGTCAATCACAAAGAGACAAGTACTGTAGGATCCCACTTACATGGGGCAACTTGATTATTCATAGAGACAGATAGTAGAATGGTGATTGCCTGGGCCCATGGGGAGGTGGGAGTGTGGAGTCAGTGTTTAATGGGTATAAAGTTTTAGCTGTGATGGCGGCACCTGTAGCTCAGTAGGTAGGGCACCAGTCACATACACTAAGGTTGCTGAATTCAAACCTGGCCCGGGCCAGCTAAAAACAACAATGACAACTGCAATGAAAAAATAGCCGGGTGTTGTGGCAGGTGCCTGTAGTCCCAGCTGCTTGGGAGGCTGAGGCAAGAGAATCGCTTAAGCCTAAGAGTTTGAGGTTGCTGTGAGCTGTGATGCCACAGCACTCTACCCAGGGCGACAGCTTGAGACTCTGTCTCAATAAATAAATAAATAAATAAAAATCAAGTAAATAAATAAAGTTTTAGCTTTGCAAGACGAAGAGTTCTGGAGACTGGTTGCCCACCAACATGACTGTATTATACTTAACACTGCTAAGCTGTACATTTAAAAATAGTTAAGGTGGTGAATTTTGTATAATGTATATTTTACCGCAATTAACGATCCTAAAAATTAAAAAATTAAAATAACTAAATGTAAACATTTTCCTCCCTCTTGTCTTGCTTAAAAGTCTCTGACTACCCTTTGTTTCCCATTTTATCTATTTTCCATACTGCCACTAAGATGGCAAATTTGACCACAGCATCGCGCATTAATCACCATGGGATAAAATGCAAAGTCTTCAGCCTAACATGCGAAGCTCTTCACCTAAAGCCCAAACTAGTCCCCTCTCCCCTAACACTGCCCCATTTAGTACTTCTGACCAAGCCATACCATATTGCTCTTAGTTTTCAAAATACAGAATTCATGACTGCTTGTTTCTCCCTAAAATGCCTCCTCAGAGTCCCTTGGCTGCCTGCTGAACACCTCATCTTTCGAGACGAGGCTTAGTGTGTGCTCTGTGGAGATTTCTTAGACCAAGAGGAACATTTCCTGTTTTGTACCACCTCTTAAACTGCTACAGAGCACTCGATCACTGCAGGTAGTGGGCTGTATTGCAATGGTTTGTTTATATGTCTGCATTGCTCGGTAGACTGGGAGGATGTCAAGGGCTCATTCATGTTTGTATCCCCAGGGTTTAGAGCACAGTGCTTGCTACTTTGGAATTGATTAATGCATGGTTGCTGAGTGAATGTATTAATATGTAGACGTGGAGGCAGAGACCTGAGAATTTCCCCACCCTGTTCTCAATACTACTCTCAATAGAAACCTTAATATACACACATATATTCCATAAAGGGATGCTGTGTTATCATGATAACAGGCAGAACAACCCCTGATGATGGAGAAAAAAAAAAAGCAGTGCCCTAATGTCTCTCCCCTCTTCTTTTGTTCCCCTGAAGAGACCACCCTTGTCTTGGAGCCTGACTGATAAAAGATTTAGAATTGGAGTAGGGGCAGCCCTGGAGGAGAGTCACCACAAGGAAAGGGGAATTTAGTCTGGTCTTTCCATATTGGAAATGAATTTTGTTCTTCCTAGAAATGGTATTATAGATGATTTACAATATTTTACTTCAAGCACATTACAGGGTAAGTAGTCTTAGGTGGATTGCTTTAGGACTATGCCCATAATTTATAGTACAGTTTATACGGAAAAATTGTTTCTGTGTTCAAACAAAAAATAAAAATAAACCTTTGGAACTTAATTTGATGACTTCCTGAATCTTTGTGGAAGTACATTAAGTGTATCGATAGGAATCTGTAGATCTATGAAAATGAAGAGTTTTAATTAAGGGAGAAGTGATCATGGTAATATTTGGCTGGGACCTTATAGGCTTTTTAATTAGGTTATACGAATCCTATTCTGTAGTTCTCAAATTACCCATTATTGCAATAAGTCTTAAATCTTAGAACAAGGTAATTGAAATAAAGCTGAACAATGCAAGTTTCCATTTTTTTTTTATTTTTTATTAAATCATAGCTGCGTACATTAGTGCAATCAAGGGGTACAATGTGCTGGTTTCATATACAATCTGAAATATTTTCATCAAACTGTTTAACATACCCTTCATGGCATTGTCTTAGTTACTGTATGAAGACATTTGTATTCTGCTTTTAGTAAGTTTCAAGTTTCCATTTTAAACGCAGTCTCATAAAGGTTCACCATCTGACATAACCTATGTTGTGTCATACGCGATGCTGCAACTGGCCTGAGGACACAAGCAGCCTGTAAAAGTGACGTACCCTCTCTCCAGCACTTTCACAGGCAAATGTCAGGCCGTGCAGATGATTCACTGACTTACAGTTTGTCATCAGGATAAAATATTCCCTGAAATAAAACAATCTTCTGTAGGGACCCTCTCTGCGTAAACAGATGCACTGGAAAACCCATATGACCTCAATGGTTATTTCTGGCTGTTCCCCTTCCCACATCCAAATGTTTGTGATATATTACTATGCAGTTGAAGGCTGCGAGGCAATATGGATGATTTGAGAGGAAACAGTTCATTTACTGACGCTACACAGCAAAGTTGAAGAAAGAGGCTTTCTTTCTTTCTTTCTTTTCTTTTTTTTTTAGAGAAAGAAGAACCTAAAATTGCTTTTAAGAATCACCCATTTTACTGTTAGAAAAAACAATCATGGATATCTGTCAAATCCAAAAGACAGTCTGTCAATCACACCCCAACCCTGCCCCTCCCTGTTTTCAAGAGCTTGTCTTCTTATTGTAAAACTAGCTTTTAACTATTTCCAAAGCAACAGAATTATATGGCTGCTATGTGTGACTGAAATGTGTGACAGGTTGTTTGGACTGTCATTCCAAGGCCTCATTTATGACCTCCCAGCTAACACGCTCTCCACATTCAATAGAGCCTTGTGTCTACATAACGTCAAACAAATGGTAGGGCACTAAACAAATAATGAACTGATTCAGTAACCTGTGGAGGGTCTCAGGTTGTGCCTAACTCTAGGTTGGCAAGTTGAAATTATTTTGAGAGGAGGCCTGGCCCGTGGTAACAGTGTGATGTTGAGGGATCGTCTGGGCCCTTCTCCTACAAGTTGTCTCAGCATACAACACTGAACATACTGAACACATCATTCACTAAATACTTAAATGAATGAATCCTAAGGAAAGGATTGGAGACAAAAAAAAAAAAATAGCCAGGTGTTGTGGCGGGCACCTGTAGTCCCAGCTACTTGGGAGGCTGAGGCAAGAGAATCACTTAAGCCCAAGAGTTGGAGGTTGCTGTGAGCTGTGATGCCACAGCACTCTACCGAGGGTGACATAGTGAGACTCTGTCTCAAAAAGAAAAAGAAAGAAAAAGGTGTACAACCTCAACTTCTCTTCCCTTCCTTTGAACATTTGTAGCACTCATATCCCATTCAGCATGGATAGCTCTACTAATACAGCTAGTACTATGGCTTGTCTACACAACTGGATGATAATCTACCTGGAAAGAGGGACTTTGTCCTCTATGCCTCAGCATAGCTGTACAGTTCTGGGCCTCTCTTCTTTTCCTGCTCTTGCTAGATGTTTTAACTCTCTCTTCTTCACTTACTAACACACACAGAACATGCTCTGGTAAACATAACAACAAAAACATGACTCTGCCTTATGTAATACCTTCACATCAGCCCTCTTTTGTTCTTATTGTATTCCTCTCGCTAGATCAGTGGTTCTCAACCTGTGGGTGGCGACCCACGGGAACTGTATTAAAGGGCCACGGCATTAGGAAGGTTGAGAGCCACTGCTCTAGATGATATAATCTACTCTCAGGATTTCATTCATCAACTAAGAAGACAATTTCTAAGTGAAAGCCTCCAGCCCAGATTTTGCCTCAGAATCGCAGCCCGAGCTCTCAGAACTGATTGACGACTTGCATAATTTTCTGTCATCCTATACTTGGTCTAGGAAGAGAATCCTCGTCTAACTCCCAAACTTACTTTCCCACCCCCGACACCCAGGTTTCTGCTAAGGAAACAAGAGTCTCCAAATGATTATATTACATTCCATTTATGTCAGGTAATAATGGGGTGCTTACCATGAACAAGACACTGAATATTTCCTGCTCATGAATCTTGCTGGCATCTTTAAATCTTTGTTGTCGTTCTCTATGTTCAGTCTATCCTGAAGCTCAGTAAGTTCTTCCTTTGAATTGTCACCTGTGTCCAAACCTTCCTCTCTATTTCCTTTGCTACCCATCTCAGCGGTCCCAGGAGTCACGATCCGTTGCCTGTGTTACAGCCTTCTAGTTAGTCTCCATACTAGTACCTCTCCTTCCTCCGTTGCAGTGGTTCTCAAACTTTACTGAATATTAAGAATTCCTAGGGGGTCTTTTTAAAATCCTAAAGCCCAGACTATATTCCTTATCGTTAAAACAGAATCTCGGCCTTAGGAGCCAGACATCAGTATTTTGTAAAGTTCCCTAGTTGATTTTAATGTGCGGCCAAAGTTGAGAAGCCATGCTCCTTTCTACTCACTACTGCCAGGACATCTACAAACACTGCTTTTATTATGTCACTTAGTGACTCAAAAGCTTTTAATAACCCTCCATTGACCAACTCTGAGACTCATTACAATCTGATTCAATACCACCTAATGCAACCTGTGCCTACCCAACTCCAGGACCATCTCCTGGAATGTCTTTCCTCTGCTTATACAAATCTTACTTGTCCTGCAAGTTCCAGTTCATCTAAGAAGCAGCTTTCTCTAAGGAATCCAGACCACAGTGATTCTCTCCTCTCTGAGCACCAATAGTACTTTTTCCCCTATATAGTCGTTTCCTGTATATTGTCTTCCATAGTAGTGATATTTCCTGCTCGTGTCTCATTTTTGAAATGAGTTGTATGAATTTGGGGGAAATAGCCCATCTCTATCGTATTTCCCCTACTGTACCTGGTACAGTACTATGAACATGACAGATAATTAATAAACATATGGGATAACTTATGGCCATCCAATCATAAAGGATGCTTCCATCAACATGTGACTAACTTCATATGTTTGTGCCATGCTGTAATGCAATGAAATTAGGCAGTAAACTTAATCTTCTCTGCTTTAGTCAGTGGATAGACTGACAGAAAGTAGGACAACATCACTTTCAGATGGGGCTGCTGGTCTTGAATGCATCCTGAGTATAGCCCAAGCCAGCAGATAGACTGTATATAATAAACCCAAGGGAGTCTCTTAACAATGTGACACTTCCTATTCCTGTGGAAATGCTAATTCCACTTAGCAAAGAAAGATAGAAGCATTGTTCTTTTAGTCTGATCCTCCCTTTTTGGCTCCTCAGGGCCCAAGGCTGATGAGAACTGGAGAAAGGAGAAAATACTCCTAATGACCTTCTGACCACTGGCTCAGGCCAACAATAAAGATTTCTATGTTCTGAAATGCTAAAATGGGCCATTTATAATAGGAGGCAGCTGCCGGTCCTGTAAAGGACAAGAAACCTAGAGTCAGAGGAAGTAAGTCCCAGTTCTATCATTTAATGGTCCTATAAGACTTTAAGCAATCCCTGAACCTCTCTGAAGTTCAGTTTCTTCACCAGAAAAATGCAATTGATATTAAATCCCGTTTTAGTGTTTGGGAGATTATTAAATAAGACAATATATGTGGGTGTCCCTAGCACATGATAAGTACTCAATAAATGCTAACAGATTTGAATAATAATGCTAACAAGTTATTTGCATATTTAGCATAAAATGTAAATATCCTAATAAAAAAGACCCATCCAGTTCTGCAAAGAATGTTCCATCCATTATCCATTTTTTAAAAAGTAGCTCTTCGTTTGGAAATAATTTCAAACAGAAAAATTGTAAGAATAAAATTAACACAAAGAATACCCACATACCCTTTTCCCAGATAATCCTATTATTAACATTTTCATCCCACTTGATTTATCACTTTTATCTAACTGTTCTATCTAAATTCTTGAACTATTTGATTATAAAGTCACACAAATCCTGGCCTATTGCACCTAACAGCTTTGGTGCATATTTCCTAGCTATAAGGATATTTTCTCACCTACCACCATACAGTTAACCATTAGTACCATTACGTATCTAATCTTCCATCTTTTTTCAAAGTTCTGTCAATTTGCCCAAGAATGTCCTCTATACCATACTGACTCTATCCCATACTTACTGGATTCATTCTAAGGATAAGGAATTTCATTTACTTGTCATGTCTCTTTAGCCCCATATACTCTGGGACATTTCCACAGCAGTTATTTGTCTTTTGTGACAGTGAATGTTCCATAAATTCTAAAATTGAAACAGTTCTTTTCCAAAGTATACCAGTTAAGAACACAGACTCCGGCTTGGAGTACAGTGTGAGGGCTTCCCATACAATTGGAGATATTTTTATCAACCTGATTAATGTAACATTCATGATATTTTCTCATTTACTATGTGAAAACAATTTTGATCCGTATTTAGAAGATTTCTCCTGACCCTTCACATATGCACCACAAGTGT
>CAUYRH010137332.1:0-14304 GCA_963574655.1 Perodicticus potto | reverse complement strand
ATATGGATACCCTTGATTACCTTTTCTTCCCTAATTGCAATGGCTAAAACTTCCATTACAATGTTAAAAGCAGTGGAGACAATGGGCAACCTTGCCTGGTTCCTAATCTGAGTGGAAATGATTTCAATTTAACTCCATTCAGTACAACATTGCCTGTGGGTTTGCTGTAGATGGCCTCTATCAGTTTAAGAAATGTCCCTTCTATACCAATTTTCTTAAGTGTTCTGATCATGAAGGGATGTTGGATATGCAAAAGCTTTTTCTGCATCAATTGAGAGAATCATATGGCCTTTGTTTTTTAATTTGTTTATGTGCTGGATTATATTTATAGATTTACGTATATTGAACCAGCCTTGAGACCCTGGGATAAAATCCACTTGGTCATGATGTATAATTTGTTTGGTGTGTTCCTGGATTCTGTTTGTTAGGATCTTGTTGAATTTTTTTGCCTCAATATTCATTAGTGATATTGGTCTATAATTTTCTTTTCTTCTTGGGTCATTTCCTGGTTTAGACATCAAGGTGATGTTTACTTCATAGAATGTGTTGGGTAGTATTTCTTCTTTTTCTATATTTTGGAAAAAGGTTGTGTAATACAGGTACTAGTTCCTCTTTAAAGGTTTGGTAGAATTCTGACATGAAGCCATCTAGTTGCAGGCTTTTCTTTTCAGGGAGATTTTGTATAGTTGACATTATTTCAAAACTTGATAGAGGCCTGTTCAATATTTCCACTTCATTCTGGTTGAGCCTTGGAAGGTGGCATGCTTCCAAGTATTGGTCAATTTCCTTCATAATTTCATATTTCTGAAAATAAAGTTTCTTGTAATGTTTGTTTAGGAGTTTTTGAATTTCTGAGGAGTGTGTTATTATTTTGTCTTTACAATTTCTGATTGATGAAATTAGAGATTTTACTCTTTTTTTCCTGGTTAGGTTAGCCAAAGTTTATCTATTTTATTGCCCTTTTCAAAAAACCAAGTTTTTGATTTATTGATGTGTTGTATAATGCTTTTGTTTTCAATTTCATTGAATTCTGCTCTAATTTTGGTTATTTCTTTTCTTCTGCTGGGCTTGGGATTGGAATGTCTTTCTTCCTTTTCCAGTTTCTCTAGATTTCCCATTAAGTTGTTAACTTCCTCTCTTTCCGTTCTCTTGAGGAAGGCTTGCAGTGTTATGAATTTCCCTCTTAGGACTGCCTTTGCAGTATCCCAGAGGTTCTGATAATTTGTGTCTTCATTGTGGTTTTGTTCCAAATATTTGGTAATTTCTTTCTTATTCTTGTCTGTGAGCCATCTATCATTCAGCATAAGGTTGTTTAGCTTCCATATTTTTGTATGAGTATGCAGATTACTGTTGTTACTGAGTTCAACTTTTATTCCATGATGGTCTGAGAAGATGCAAGGAATAATTTCTATTCTTTTAAATTTGCTGAGGTTAGACTTGTGTCCAAAGATGTGAACGATTTTGGAGTATGTTCCATGGGGTGCTGAGAAGAATGTGTATTCAGTTTTGTTGGGATGAAATGTTCTGTAGATGTCTATTAAATCCAAATGTTGAATAGTTAAGTTTAAATCTAAAATTTGTTTGCTTAGCTTACTGGAGGATCTATCCAACACTGCTAAAGGAGTGTTAAAATTGCCACTGACTGTGGAGCTGGAGGAAATCAAGTTGCTCACGTCTGTTAGAGTTTTTTTTTATAAATTGAGGTGCATTCTGGTTGGATGCATAAATGTTAATAATTTAAATCACATCATATTGAGTGTTACCTTTAACAAATATGAAGTGCCCATCCTTATTCTTCCTTACTTGTGTTGGTTTAAACCCTAGTTTATCTGTGAATAAGATTGGAACACCTGCTTTTTTCTGCTTTCCATTTGCCTGGAATATAGATGACCATCCCTTCACCCTGAGTCTATATTTATCTTTTAAGGTAAGATGAGATTCTTGTATGCAAAAGATATCTGGCCTGAGTTTTTGTATCCAGTCAGAAAACCTGTGCCTCTTTAGAGGATAATTTAAGCCATTCACATTAATTGAGAATATTGATAAGCCTGGTGGAATTTTGGGTATTGAGTTCTTCGAAAGTCCAGTGGATATTTTTAATTCTTTCACAACTGTGGAAATTGGAATTTGATCAAAAACTTCTGAGTGTGTTTACTTTTGTGGTGGAGGGTTGCACTAGTCATTATGGAAGATAGGCCTGAGGATATCCTGGAGAGCTGGCTTAGTTATGGCAAATTTCTCCAACTTGTGAATGTCATTAAAGTATTTAAATTCTACATCATAAATGAAACTCAATTTAGTTGGATATAGGATCATGGGTTGAAAGTTATTTTGTTTTAGGAGATTAAAAGTCAATGACCACCCTCTTCTAGCTTGAAACTTTTCAGCAAAGAGATCTGCAACCCCAACCTCACCCTTCTCCTCCCCTCCCTTGCACCTTTCCCCATATTCTTGTGCTATAGTTGAATGTTTATTGCAGCCCAATTCATAATTGCTAAGTCATGGAAGAAACCCAAGTGCCAATCGATCTATGAATGGATTAATAAACTGTGGTACTTGTATACCATGGAATATTACGCAGCCTTAAAGAAAGATGGAGACTTTACCACTTTCATGTTTACATGGATGGAGCTCGAACATATTCTTCTTAGCAAAGTATCTCAAGAATGGAAGAAAAAGTATCCAATGTACTCAGCCCTACTATGAAGCTAATTTATAGTTTTCATATGAAGACTATAACCCAACTATAGCACAAGAATTCCTTAAATTCTTGAGACAACTTTTGAAATGCTCCTTGAATCTCTAATTCCAATTTTTCCTCTATTTTATTGATCAAATTTTCAATCCAAATTGTGAATTTGATTTCTGACATCTCAGCCATCTGTTTATGAGTGGGATCTTCAGTTGTGTCTACCAAATTGTTCCTTGTGTGTGGGGGGGTTCATCTACTCTGGTTGTTCATGTTATCAGAGCTTTTCCACTGATTCCACCCCATGATTATTTTACAGCATTTGGCTAGATGAGCAGATAGGGAGAAGAAGGGCTGGGGGCTCCAGGAGTAGTGATTGGCCAGTCCTTTGCCCAAAAGCTGGGACTGCTGTCTGTACCTTTTCCCCTAGAGCTTTGCCATGAACCCGTAGAGTGCTACAGCCTGAGAAACTGGGGACCTTCTTGGTGTGGTGGGGCTAAGTGGTTCTGTCTTATTTTCAGCTGGTCTCTGTCTTACCCTAGTGAATCAGTTACTCTGGGTTGAAGTCTGAACTGTGGAGAAATACCAGCAATTAAGCCACCCTTCCCCCCACAGGCAACAATTAGAAAAGGAAAATCAAACCTTTCCACAACCACACACCCAGGGAACCACTTTGGATAGTGGTTGGCCCAGTTCAAAAGGTATACATCTATTGTCCCAGTCAGCACCAGTCTCAGGTGGGAGAGTTCAAAAGGTTTCTGGCAAGTAGATAGCGAGGGTCTGCTGGCACCACAAGTATGACTCGCTCTGGTGCTCCCTGAGGTCAGAAGGACCCACCCAGCAAATAAATTATTCTGGGAAGGTTGATGTCTTCTTCCCCACCTTGCATCTCTGTCACACCCAGTCCCTGGTAGCCTCACAGGGCTGTGGCCCAGTTCCCTCCAATGAGCAGATGCTCTAGGGGTTTTGTGCTTGCCTGACTCACAGGGAGATATATGTCTCCATAGCTAGGCTGCCACTCTCTGCCACTATCCAACAGGGGGAGGTGAGGCCTGACAACTTCTGGTGCTTAATGAGGGCTAGAGTGTTTCACTCAGTTCCAGTCTTGCCCCTGATTGATGTTGCTGACAGAGCAGAACAACTTTGCAGAATTTGTTTCTGTCCCAGGAATATAGACGTTGTTTGAGTAACTCTGCTCTGTCTGTTCCACTGCCCAGTCTCGGCTGCAGTTCCTGAGACTCAGTGAGGCAGTCTCTGGGTCAGCCCCACCCTGGGAGTCTGCTGTCTCTGTGCGTGCATATTCTAGTCCCCATGCTCCTCCCAGGCTGGTACCGCCTCAGGCATACCCTTTACTCATGAGGCCTGCGTTTCTGTCTCAGATCTGTTCCACCAGTGGCTGCTACCAGAGAAGATGCCTGGCTTCCTCTGGTTGCCCAGAGAGACTGGGAGTGTCCTTTCAAAATGTCCCCAGGGGTGTGAGCTCTATTATTTCCACCACAGCTGCTGTTCTGTGCCTTAAGAGCACTGCTGCTCCTGTGTGGTTCCCTTCCAGCTGAGGTTGTCTGTCAGCTGACTGTCCTCTCCTCTCTCCTGTGCCAGAGAATCAGCTCAGATCAGCAGTAACCCATGCCCCATCCACACCCCTCGAGAAAATGCCCAAGAGTCTGGACTCCACGGGGGACGGGATTCCAGAACTAGGGTGTGAGAGTGGAGGGGAGTTTTGGGAGTTCAAAATTGCAGGTAGAGAATATATACAGTTTTATGCCTGGCATGAGAGTTCCATGGCTCCCTAGTAGGGGAAGGAGGTCTGGTTTTTAAAGGGTCTCTCCCGTGGGATAAAATAGAAAGATATTTGAACTCCGCTCACTTGTTTGTATGGAGTATATTGTGAGCCATTCTCGTGGGGGAGGGGACTCCCTTCCACTTGGTGATGGTTTTTATACCTTTTGCTTGTATACTTGGGGTCGAGGCTTGTCTCAACAGAGTTGATGTCTGTTCTTCAATCTTCTCTCTTGGCTCAGATCCACTTGCTAAACTTCTGTCCTTTAACTCTCATTCTGGATGGCAGCCTCTGTGGAAAGCTGGCTCCAGTCGGCCATCTTGCCTCCACCCCCCCCCAATTTCTGTTTTTGATAGGCTTATCAAAGATCAAATGATGATAAGTGGCTGAGTTCATCTCTTGGTTCTGTATTTGTTACCATACACTACCTCTCTGTTTCTGTGCCAGAACCAGGCTGTTTTGATCACTATAGATTTATAGTATAGCCTGAAGTCTGGTAGCATGATTCCTCCTGATTTGTTTTTATTTCTGAGTAATGTCTTGGCTATTTGAGGATTATTCTGATTCCATATAAAACGAAGTACTATTTTTTCCAGATCTTTAAAGTAACAACCATACTCATGGCTGGGAAGAATCAACATTGTTAAAATGTTCATACTACCCAAAGCAATATACAAATTTAATGCAATCCTTATTAAATCACAGGCACAAGCAGAGAGTCAAGCACATTCATGGTAGCAGCCCCTCCCCCAGAACTGCTCATGAAAGCAGAGCCACACACACCATCCTCATCCTGCTCAGTGTGTTTGTCTCCTTTCATGCTCTAGCTGGCACTTTACCCTACAGGGTGACCCAGATGCAGATCCCAGGCCACTGGCTGAGGAGCATCTCTATGCTGTGGACTTCAGGCTTCCTGACACTCAGCCCCTTTGTGTTCATATTTGGTGATGACTGAGTCTCACAGTTCTGTGTGTTCTGGAAAAAGAAGGCAAATTCTCCAAGAATGCTGGCTGGGCTGTAACTTTCCTTTGGAACACTGTATCTTTTATTTAATCATTTCTTCCTCCAATATTTATAGATTAATACATTATGTCCTTTAAATTGTATGGACTTGGGGATTCTGTATTAAATAAAAGTGATAATAATATTGTCTCGTTTTGTTTATTAGACTACCAAAATAGTTCCCAAGATTTTAAATTAATTAAATTAAAGCTCAATTAAATTAAATTAAAATTACATGTCAATTGGGTAAATATCTAGTAATGGGATTGCAGGATAAAGTAATAGGTCTAGTTTTAGTTCTCTGAAGTATCTCCAGATGACTTTCTATAGAGGCTGTACCAGTTTTCAGTCTCACCACCAGTGAAGAGTATTCCTTCCTTTCTGCATCCTCCTCTGCATCTATCACTTTAAGGAGTTTTTCTTTTTTCTTCTTTTCCAAAAGGAATTTCCACATATATCCTTTGTTGTAGAAACACAGGCTAATGAAGTGGAATCTCATCATTTTGTGCTGTGAGAATTATTGATATGAAACATTCTTGCTGGAGTTAGGTGATGTCTTAATGTGGTTTTGTTTTGTATCTCCCAGATGATTCGAGGTGTTGAGCATTTTCTCACGTGTTTATTGGTCATTAGTCCATCTTCATTTGAAAAGTTTCTATTCATGTCTTTTGCCCACTTTTTAATGGGGTTGTTTGATTTCTTTTCTTGCTGATTCACTTGAGTTCTTTGTAGATTGTGGTTATCAGCTTTTTCTGTCATGTATAGCATGCAGGTATTTTCTCCTGTTCTGTAGGTTATCTACTTACTCTATTGATTATGCTCTTGGCTGCACAGAAGCTTTTTAATATCACAAACTCCCATTTAGTAATTTTTGTTGTTGTTGTGATTGTAACTGGACTCTTCTTCATAAATTCTTTGCCTACGCTGATATCTAGAAGAGTTGTTTCCAACATTTTCTTCTAGAATTCTTATAGTTTCATGACTTAGGTTTAAGTCTGTTATCCATTATGAATTAATTTTTGCGAGTAGTAAGAGGTACACATCCCTTTTCTGTCTCTTATGCTTGGCTATCTACTTTTCCCAGCACCAATTATTGAGCAGAGATTCTTTTCCCCAGTGTATTTTTAGTCTGCTTTGTCAAAGATCAGATGGGAATATGAGAATGGTTTCACATATGGATTCTCAGCTCTGATCTCTGATAGGTCCGTGTCTCCACTTGAATGATAATACAAAACTGTTTTGATTACTATTGCCTTGGTTTATGACCCAAAGTCTGCTAAAGTGATGCCTTAAGATTTGTTCTTATTTTGTAATGTTGCTTTTGCTATTCAGGGTCTTTTCTGATTCTACATGAAGCGTACAACTATTTTTTCTGGTTCTGTGATAAATGACTGTAGTATTTTAATGTGGATTGCATTGAATATGTAAATTACTTTGGCAATATATACCTTTTTATCAATGTTGATTCTGACAGTCCTTGATCATAATATGTTTTTCCATCTGTTTACATCTTCTCAGTGTTTTGTAATTCTACCTATAGGGTCTTTCACCTCCTTGGTTAAATATATTCCAATGTATTTCATTTTCTTTCATGCTTCTATGAATGGTAGTGTGTCTTCCACTTTATTGTCAGCCGGACTTTTGTTGGTATAATGCAAGCTACTGATTTTTGTGTATTGATTTTGTAACCTGGGACTTTGCTGAATTCATTTATCAATTTCAGGAGTCTTTTAGTTGAACTTTGGGGCTTTTCTATATGTAAAATCATACCATGTGTGAAGAAGAAAAGTTTGACCTCTTCTTTCTCCATTTGGTGATCCTCAATTTCCCTCTCTTGTCTGACTGCCTTAGTTAGGACTTCCAGAGCCATTTTAAATAGAAACAGTGAAAGTGAGTGTCTTGTATGGTTCTAGTTCTAAGAGCAAATGATTTTAATTTTTCATCAATTCAATAGGATCTTGGCTGTGTGTTTATCATACATGCATAAGCCTTTTGACATAGTTCTCCTCTATATCCATTTTCTTAAGTTTTTTGTTATCAGAAAAAGGTGCTGAATTTTGACAAAGGCTTTTTCTGTATCAATTGAGAGGATTGTATGGTTTTTGTTTTTGCATCTATTTATGTGGTGAATTGATTGTATACATTTGTGTATGTTGAACCAACCTTGCGTCTATGGGATGAAGTCTACTTGATTATGGTGAATAATGTTTTGATGTGAAGCTTGATTTGGTTTGCTAAGATTTTATAGAGAATTTTTGCATCTGAATTCATAAGAGGTATTGGTCTGTAGTTTTCTTTTTTTGTTGTGTCTTATCCTGGCTTTCGTATCAAGACAATATTTCCTTTGTTGAGTGAGTTGAGGAGGGTCTCTTTCTTCTCAATGTTAAGAAATAATTTCAGCAATACAGGTACAAGTTATCCTTTGCAGGTTTGGTAGAATTCAGGTGTCAATCCATCTGGTCTAGGGCTGTTTTGTTGGAAGATTTTTTATTGTTGCTTCAATTCTGGGGCTTGTTATTGGTCTATTCAGAAGTTCTATTTACTACTTCTGATTGAGTCTTGAGAGGTGGTGTGAATCCAAAAATTTGTTCCTTTCCTTCACATTTACATTTTTAAGAACATAGAGATTTTTATATTATTTCATGATGATGTTTTGTATTTCTGTGGTATTGGTTATTTTTTTCCATCTCCTGGGTTTGTGATAGGTTTGCTATTTCTTTTACAATTCCTGAGATGATTCATTAGATTGATGTTTGGTGATCTTTCTATCTTTTTGATGTGGCCACTTAAGACCATGAATTTTCCTATCAGGGCTGCTTTTGCAGTATCCCAGAGATTTGATTACTTATACCCTCACTATCATTTAGTTCAAAGCATATTTTGATCTCCATTTTTATCTCCTCTTTGGCCCAAGTATGAAAGGATAAAAGTCATTTTATCATAAAGACATTTGCACTCAAATGTTTATAGCAGCACAATTTACAACTGCAAACATGTGGAAGCAACTCAAGTACCCACCAATACATTAATGGATTAGTAAAATGTGGAATATGTATAGTACAGTTGTATATGTAGAATGGTACTCATCCATAAAAAATGGTGACCTAGTATCTTTTATAATAACCTTGTTGGAATTGGAAACCATTCTCCTAAATGAAGTATCAGAAAAATGGAAAAACAAATGCCACATGTACTCAATAGTAAATTGGAACTAGTTGGGGAACACTTATGTGCCATATGGAAGCAGAACGTAATGGAATTCAAGTAGGGGAGAGGAAGAGGAGGGGATGGGTTGATTCACACCTAATGGGCACATCACACACTTTCTGGGAGAATGGTACACTTATAGCTTTGGCTGAAAATATGCAACAAAAAACTGTGTAAGCAAAATGTGTATAGCCCCATAATGTTCAAAAATTCAAAAAAAATTACGAGATTTCCCT
Organism: Perodicticus potto; assembly: GCA_963574655.1. Classification (NCBI taxonomy): domain Eukaryota; kingdom Metazoa; phylum Chordata; class Mammalia; order Primates; family Lorisidae; genus Perodicticus; species Perodicticus potto. Next base: position 5,390 of record CAUYRH010137332.1, on the reverse strand, counting down.
TCACACCCATTAGGAAGGCTATTATCAAAAAGTCAAAAGATAGTAAAAGTTGCTGAGGGTGTGGAAAAAGGGGAACCATTGTATACTTTTGGTGGAAATGTGTTATAGACTGGTGTCCCCTTTATATTCCTAGAAAGCAGTAAGGAAGTTTCTTAAAAAATTAAAAACAGAAATCAATGACCAAGGAGTTCCTCTTCTGGACATATAGTCAAAGGAAATAAACTAAGCATCTTCTAAAATAAATAAAATTACATTTCTTGGATAAATTAAATCAGGGGCTTGAACAAATATTCTTAGATCCATATTTGCAAAGGCATTATTCACAATAACCCAACAGAGGGAAAAATACAAATATCAAATTGATCCAGCTTCCCTGCCACATGGTTTCTACTCTTCCCAACTCAATATTCATGTAGGGTCATACCCAACAAAGAAAAGTCCAATGGAAGCTTCACATGACAGTTCTGTGATGAATCTGTCTCACATACCCATTGGGGAGGTCGGTAAACAGATACGTTCCTGGGCATGCCTGTACACACCTGACATGGGGAGCCACAGCTTCCAGCCCAAGCCCATAGCCCTGCACTCTTCCTGCCTGTGAGGACTTGGAGTTCTTCTTCTGGCCCACACAGAGGTGAAAAGCTCCACCTTAATAACCCCTGCATGGTCCCAGAAAGTACTGGACACTTAGTTTTTGTTCGTGGTATTTCTTTTTTTTTTTTTTTGGTGTTTCTTATGCTTTCCTATTTCAGAAATTTTTCATTTAACTATTTCTGTATGAGGCCATGGATACAAGTTTCAGGAATCCTATGAGCACCATTACTCAAAAGAACAGATGGGGGTCCTTGAGTGGGTGTATTGATCCTCCCCCTTGACCATGGAGCCAGATGCTAGGATCCTCTTCAACCCCAACCCCTCATGTCTTAACCTGGTCTGTAAATAACCATGAATGGACCCCTCCCATCTTCCAGTCACCACTGACCCTCACATCCACTATAAGGTGTAGAGTTTGTAGCAACAGGCTCCAAAGACCAAGGCTCGGAGATGTGACATTAATGCCCAAATTCATGCATGATAGTGTTCATGACTGAAATATACATCATTTCCCCACCCAATGCCCTCATTCAGATATTCAAATAAGCAATTTTTCCCAAAAAGCCTTGGACACAGATGGAGATGCAGAGGGAGGCACAAGGGAATAGTGGGCCCTAAGTACACAGGAGAGACCCAGACTTGTCCACAGGGAGGTGGAGCTTGGAGCTGTTGCAAAATGAAATAAGGAGTAGAAGAACAGAACTACTGGCTACCAAGAAAACCCGCCTTTCAGGGGAAATAAAGGCTCATATTTACTTCTTTCACTCCCTGTGTGTCTCCTTTGTGCTCCTGGCTACACAGCAGCTCACTGTGAGCTGCATTTTCACATGTTCACGAGGCTCTGCTGGTCTGAGTCAGCTGAGGACATGAATCTGCCCCTTCCCTGAAGTATCTCCAGGGCTGGTGGGACTACTGATTGTGGTGAGGACTCCACCACGTCGTGCTGTTGGATGGGCTGAAGGAGGGTGGAGATCCAGAGAGGCTGTGAGGGGGGAGAGGCCCTACTTACTTTCACCTATGAGGGACTGATACAGGAGCCACAGGGTCCATTTGCTGTTGCGTCCTGACCCTCAGTGAGATGAGGACAGATGAGGCAGACGGTGACTGTGGATCAGAGGGACCCTCTTTCTGTCTGAAGTGTCTGCAGAGAACCTGGTGCTCACCCCAGCCCTCACCCTGGGAAAATAAGAACCAGGCTCCTCTGAAGAGGGCAGTTCCCCTTCCAGTGGGGGTTAGGATGTGACAGCCTCATGTCAGGAAGGCCCAGCCTACAAGTACCCACACCCTGTGTGTCTGTGTGTCCTGAAGGCACCGTGGTCTCCTCCATCTGCACAGCTGGGATAAGAGGTGGTCATGACTCCCACCCTCATAGCCCTGCCCTGCTTCAGTGAGATGTGAGGACAGCTAAGGGAGACCCTGCTCTGGGAGTGGGAGACCCACCACATATCCAGGCCCTGCTCTATCAGGAGACCCCAGGGGGCTCAGGAGGCTCCTGGGGTGGGGAAAGGATATGCTCAGCCTTCAGGGGACAAATCTTTCACAGAGAACTCTCTTCTAGGGCTGAGTATGGTCTTCACTACCCATGTGAAGGCAGAATGGTCAGTCCCCACCTGCCCCAATCCCTCTTCCTCACTGGGGACAAGGGGACACCCCTGGGCAGCTGGAGATTGGGACCAGCAGCCCTGGGCTGACTGAGGGGGTATCTGGAGGGTCCTTGGCTGACAGCTGGATCTGAAGGATGGAGGTATCTTGGGACCCAGCTTCTGATGTCCTAATAGGAACCCTCCCCAAACCCTCCACCTGGGCTGAACCACACTCTGTGATAACCTGGGGAAGCCCTGTGATCATCTCATATCAGAGGACACTGGATGCCCAGGAATACCAACTGGATAAACAGGGAAGCTTCTGGGACAGATAAAACCCGCTGGAGCCTGGGAACAAGGCCAGGTTCAGCATGCAATATATGACAGAGCACTATGCAATGGGGTATTGCTGTTACTATCACAGCCCTGCTGGATGGTCAGACTGCACTGACACCCTGGAGCTGGTGGTGACAGGTAAGAAGACACCCCAGTGTTCCAGCCCCAAGCTTTGCCCTCAGAAAGGGGTTCTGCTCTCAGGAGTGTCTCCCTCTCATAACCCAGCCCGGGGGTGATGTGGGAGGTGAGAGTCCCATTTAACACAGCTGCTTCCTTTATCTGCTTTATGATAATGTGAGCTCTGCAAACTCAGGGTTTCACTCTACTTGGTCAGTGAGGTATTTCCATGGTCAGAAACATTGCACAACTCAATAATTTTGTATTGGTGCTTGGGAAGGAAGGAAATAAGAGCAGAAGACAATAGCCAGGAATCAGGAGAGACCCCATTTCTGTCTTAAATGTCTCCATAGAGCTTGTAGCCTGCCCTAGACCTGGCCCTAGGGAAATGAAAACCAGCTCCCCTTCCTGTGTGTGCTGATGTGACAGTCCCGTGACAGGAAAGCTCCAGCCTCCAAGTAGCCACACCCTGTGTATCAGTCCTCAGGGCACCCTTGTCTCCTCCATCTGAGTGCCCAGCCATGACCCCTACCCGCAAAGCCCTGCTCTGCCTCGGTGAGATGTGAGGAGGGGCAGGGGACACCCTGGTCTGGGTGGAGAGGGAGGGTTGGGATGGGGGAACCCACAGGCAGGCCCTGATCTATCAGGTGAACCCAGGGTCTCAGGAGGCTCCTGTGAGGGAAAGGACATGCTCAGCCTTCAGGAGACGAATCTGTCACAGAGAACTCCCTTCCAGGGCTGAGTGTGAGCCCCAGGACCGCGTGCAGGCAGATGAGCCTGTCCCCAGCTCTCCCAGGTCCCTCCTCCTCACTGGGGACAAGGAGACACGCCTGGGCACCTGAGGATGGGGAGTGCCAACCCTGAGCTGACTGAGGGGGACATCTGGAGGATCCTGGGCTGGAATCTGAGTGATGGGAGGTGTCTTGGGACCCAGCCTCTGTTTTCCTAACAGGAACCCACCCCAAACCCGTCATCTGGGCTGATCCAGACTCTGTGATAACATGGGGAAGCCCTGTGACCATCTGGTGTCAGGGGACACTGGATACCCTGAAATATCGACTGGATAAACAGGGAAGCTTCTGGGACAGACAGAAGTCACTGGAGCCTGGGAACAAGGCCACGTTCAACATCCAATATATGTCAGAGCCCAAAGCAGGGGGATATCACTGTTACTATCACACCCCTGCTGGATGGTTAGACTGTAGTGACACCCTGGAGCTGGTAGTTACAGGTGAGAGGACACCTGGGGGTCTCAGCCCCAAGCTCTGCCCTCAGAAAGGGGGTCTGTTCTTAGGGGTGTCTCCCTCTCATAGCCCAGCCCAGGGGTGATGTGAGAGGTAAGTGCCCCATTAAACACTGCTGCCTCCTTCTCTCCTAGGATTCTACAGCAAAGCAACCCTATCAGCCCTGCTGAGCCCTGTGGTGATCTCAGGGGGGCAATGTGACTTTCCAGTGTTGGGCACAGGCCGTATTTGGTTGGTTTAATTTGATCAAGGAAGGAGAACACTGGACTCACAGCCTCCCTCCAATGGGCAGTACCAGGCCCCGTTCACTGTGGGCCCCATGACCCTTGGGGACAGGTGGATATTCAGATGCTATGGCTATTACAGGAACAAACCCCAAGTGGGGTAGGAACTCAGTAACCCCCCGGAGCTCATGGTCTCAGGTGAAGACCCCTGATCCTGCCCTCTCTTAGATCAAAGGGTTAGCTCAGGGCCCGGCCCCGGGAAAGTTCTGAGCTGGATGGGTTGAGGGGATCTGGGGGAGGGTCAGCAGAGGGTCTCACCCTAGAGGGGAGAAGGCCAACAGGGGCTCCACTACCTCCCCCATCACCTGCATCTGGAAGACAACAGGAGGGTTCAGGGAGGGTCTTGAGGAGGTCACTGGGTAGAATTGGAGGAGAGAGTCTGGGTGAAGGTGGAGGCTCCGTGGGTACCGACACTCCTCTCCCTGTGTCATTTCCAGGATCCTCTGTACAGCCTAGCTCCTCACCCACAGAGCCAACCTCAACAGCTAGTAAGTCTCGGTGGCATCTGGACTCAGAAGCAACACAGTCCTTCCCACCCCAGGGAGCCCCAGACCCCATCCTCCTCTTGTCCTTATTCTCAAGACCCTCTGTGAAGCCCAGATCCCCACCCACAAGGCCCACCTCAGCACCTGGTAGGTCACTTCACTATCTTTTCTCACAGAGAGCAAGGCATCCCCTGAGGCAGTTCTGAGTCTCTCAGGATGTGCAAGGGTAGGCTGTGTCCAGGGGGCTGAGATTCAAGCAGAAATGCAGGGGAATCCCGGGCTCCCAGGAGGGGTAATGCTGTCCAGTGAGAAGTAGGAGTCCAGGCAGGGGAGAGGTTGGTACCGGACTTGGGGAGAGACTAGCTGCAGTGGGAAGCAGAAAACCCCAGGAAGGAGAATAAAAGCTCTCCTGGATACTGGACTCAGCCTCCTTCCAACGAGCAGTCCCAGGTCCTGTTCCCTTTGGTCCCCATGACTCCCGGGCACAGGTGGATGTTCAGATGCTATGGCTATTACAGAGACATCCGCCAGGTGTGGTCAGAACCTATTGACCTCCTGGAGCTCCTGGCCTCAGGGGAGGAGGTTTTGTCCCACACTGTTCATTTCTGAGACCCGAAATATGTCACAGTGAGCCTTGCTTCCAGGAAGCCCAAGATGGGAGTGTAGGGTGAGGGACCAAGGGCTCACAGGGACAGAGGCCCCAGGAGAGAGACAGTGAGACCTGCAGGGCCAGGACAGGACTGAGGA
>CAUYRH010137328.1:0-33911 GCA_963574655.1 Perodicticus potto | reverse complement strand
GTAGGTAGACGTGGAACCCCAAAGTCCCTCCTTAGATCCAAGTGTTGAAAGAGCAAGAGGGAAAGGGCATAGGGCCCTCATCCCCCAGAAGAAATCTTGGAAAGGGGTAGGGGTAAGGACCAAGGTAGGCGATCTGTCCCTCCGGAGGAAGACTTATGATGACAAGCCCCCACTGCCTAGGGGCCAGCCACTCATCAAGGTCAACTCTGGCTCTCAGGTGGAAAAGGTCAGCCACGGGCACTGGGTCCATTCTCCAAACCCCACGCGGGCTGTGCCTTGTCGTGCTGTGGTGGTGGAAGGAATGGCAGGGTGAAAGTGGACCAGGAGGCAGGGTAGTGGGGGCGGGGCAAGCCCTGGCACCCCATCACTGCCCCTCCCTTGGGGTGACCAAGGCCTCTGGCAAGGCCTGTGGGGCAGCCTGAAGGACAGGGCGGCTGTAACCGTCCCTGGTGGGAGAGAGGCGCTTCTGGGGGGGTAACTCCCCCAGCTGGGGAGTCCAGCGCCCCCCCTCCAGGGGTCCCGACTCTCACTCCCCACTTTCACAACTACAACAAAAATAATGACCAGGCATTTTGGTGGGGGAAGTCTTAGCTACTTCAGAGTCTGAGGGAAGTGAATAGCTTAAGTCTGAGATTTGGAGGTTGCTGTGAGCTGCGAGGCAAAAGCACTCTACCCAGGGCAACAGCTTGAGACTCTGTCTCAAAAACAACAGCAGAATACTCTACAAGAGAACTTTTTGGGCGGGGGGAGACGGAGTCTCACTATGTTGCCCTCAGTAGAGTGCTGTAGCATCACAGCTCACACCACCTCCAACTCTTGGGCTTAAGGGATTCTCTTGCCTCAACCTCCCAAGTAGCTGGTACTACAGGTGCCAGTCACAACACCGGGCTATTTTTTGGTTGCAGTTGTCATTGTTGTTAAGCAGGTCTGGGCTGGGCTGGAACCGCCAGCCTCTGTGTATGTGGTTGGTGCCCTACTCACCCAGCTCTGGGCGCCAAGCCTACAAGAGAACTTTTAAAAAGAAGTAAACCCAATGTCTTACATTGGTTAAACCATAAATCTAACACACAAATTTCCACATTTAGTAGCATCTGAAAAACAACTTAATTATTTATTCGAGGCCCAGCATGGTGCCTCTGGGAGGGAGAGGCAAGTGGATTGCTTGAGCTCACCAGTTCGAGACCAGCCTGAGCAAAAGCAAGACCCCCCGTCTCTATTAAAAATAGAAAAAACTAACGAAAGAGGATCACTTGTATCTGAGTTGGAGGTTGCTGTGAACTATGACGCCACAGCACTCTAGCCAGGGTAACAGCTTGAGACTCTGTCTCAAAAAACAAACAAAAAAAAACACAACAACAAAAAACAAAAAACTATTCCAATTTAAAAAACAAACATAACCACTCTTAGCAAAAAATATGCAATATTCTTTCTGAAACATTAAACAGATGTCAAAATATTATGTGTTCCTCAAAGGATAACATTTGCTAGATATTGGGTTTGAAAAAACATAACAAGATTCAATTTTAATATTTTATCATTAAAATTTTAATCATTAGGCATATTAATGTCACATATAGTCTGTTACAAACTTTTTTTTTTTTTGTAGAGACAGAGTCTCACTTTGTCACCCTTGGCAGAGTGCCATGGCTTCACACAGCTCACAGCAACCTCCAATTCCTGGGCTTAGGTGATTCTCTTGCCTCACCCTCTTGAGTAGCTAGGACTATAGGTGCCCGCCACAATGCCTGGCTATTTTTCTGTTTTGCAGTTCAGCAGAGGCCAGGTTTGAACCCGCCACCTTCAGTATATGGGGCCGACGCCCTACCTGATGAGCCACAGGAACCGTCCTTGTTTGTTTGTTTTTTAGTTTTCCAGGAGTTCCAAATTTGCAATCAGTGCTAGAAAGCAGTACTTTCTGGGAAAAAGACTGGTTTTGCCTCATCTTTGCTTTGGTTTGATCTCTGCCACCTCCTGAGAATTTTACACCCACTTTTGTGTTTCATTCCCTGGTAACTCTGCAATTTTTCCTCCAATCATGACAAAGAACAGGGTCCTGAGTGATGGGGAATGAGGCAGATATTTCTGACGGGTACACTATCACCCAGCATCCACTTACACTGGCATCACCAACTAGGAACAGGGAGGTATAATGTCCCAGCCAATGTATAAGAAGGCTCTTGACTTATAAATTGTCAATTTGCTTTGAATTTTTTTTTTTGTTTGTTTTTTTACATTTATCTTTGAACTCTTGGTTGCTGTGGTAGTTGTCTACCACTGCTGTGACAAATGACTACATGTGTAGTGGATTAAAACAACACAAATATATCATCTCATCAGCAGTAGTTCTGTCGGGGGTTCAGGTCTGGGTTCCCTGAATCCAGTCCACCTAGTTTGATTACTCAACTGAACTAGAAAGTTCAACCAAGGCATGGCAAGAATTGAAAGTGAGAGTGGGTGGAAAACTGGAACAGCACAGCAGTGTGAAAGGAAAGCAAAAGTAACCTGCACAAATTTCAGTGTAGTAAAGAGAAAATATGTATAAAAACAAAGAGAAAGGTTATAGAACTTCCAAAGAGAGTTGGAAGTGGGTCCTTCTCATGAATGAGAAGGGAAGAGAGAGAGACTCAAGGGCTGTGCACAATATAAATGCCCTCTTTCCGTTTGAAAGTGGTTGTAACTCTTTCATTGGCTTCTCTGCGCCTCCAGGCAGCCTTGTCCTTTTCTATTGGTCATTGATTACCTAGGTCACCTCATACCCACAGTTTTTTCCCTTTCTTTGATGGGAACTGTGAGTGCTGATCCGTGTTCCATAGCGTTTCTTTGGGCCCTCCAGAGTTGCTTGTTCAGCCGACCAGGCTTTCTTCCTGTCCCCCTTGAAGCCCTTTTCTCTGTCCCGTCTCCGTCCTGCTGGTCAGGAGTCCAACACTGGTCTCCTCAGGCTGAGAAGAAGCTGTCTGCATGGAAGAGCCATTTCCCTGCTCATTTGGGTTGTCGGAAGAATTCAGTTCTGGTTGTGGGACTGAGTTGTGTTTTTTCTTGCTAGCTGTCAGGTGAGAACCATTCTAACCTGTAGAAAGAGCCACATTCTTTAGCTAGTGGCAGCTTCCTCCATCCTCCAAACCACCAAAGCCATGTGGCATCTGTCTGGCCACAGCCAAGAAAGGTTCTTACCTTTTAAGGGTGCCTGTCCTTTTAAGACTGTGCCTACCTGAGTAATGCAGGATAATCTGCCTGCTTTCGTGTCCATAACCTTAATCACATCTGTAAAATCTCTTTTGCCAAGTAAGGTAATATACTCATAGATTCCAGGGATTAGGGCTTGAGCATTATTCTGCCTGCCAACTTCATCCTCTGCTTCAGTCTTTAATTTGTCCGCATTTGCAGCCTGCATGCATTAAATGTACATAAGTGCTTGTAGAGTGCACGGGTAGTTGTCAGGAGCGAGCATGCTGCTCCATGTAGAGAGCAGTCTTTGCTTTCTCCACCCTCCTTCTGTCGCAGCTGGGCATTTCCATCCTTATCCCAGCTCCTAGGAGCGCAGCTGCCACCCCCAGCGCTGACACTGAAGCAGGTTCTTCACCAGCTTTCCCAGCCTAGAGGTGCTGAGGCTGAGGCTTCCTGCTACAGTCAGCGTGAGATGGCAGAGTGAGGAAGCGTTATCTTCTGGCTTCTTTCCCAAAGCAATGGTCAGGCTGCGGTGGGTTTAGAAATCCATTGACAAAGCTGATAAAGTTCACAATTTTCTTCTTGGACCCACTGGAGGTGTTAATGCTGTGCAGAAAAACCAGCAGACTGTTCGATTCTGTAAACGATGGGCTGGGAGAGTGTTGTTTTGTTCGGGCAGTTTGTATGCTGCCATTGCATTTGCCCTTGGGGGTGAGGTAAGGGTCTCTGGACACTGCGCTCAGAGGGCCTGGAAAATGCAGCTGTCCAAGAGGCCACGGTTACATGGCCTAAAGGGAAAGGACAAAGCCTCCCCGCAGCTTCTCTCGCTCTGTTTAATCCTTTCCTCAATGTATATTGATTCCCCCCCATCCCCCAGACAGCCATTTATTCATCTAGCAAACATTTAGCGAGCAGTTTCTAAACGCCCCACGCTGGGCAGACAGCAGCAGACTGGCCGGCAGCCTTCTCCAGCGGGGGGTTCCATTCTCTAAGCCGCCCTTCCAGGGGCCACCGACGGTGCTGCGGCCCGGGTGGTGGGAGGACACGTCAGACCCAGGCTCGGCCTCCCTGAGTTCCCAGGGGAACAGGAGGCCAGCGTGCAGGTTGCACTTGGCAAGATTGTGCAGTAAGTGGGGGCCTGTAACAAGCCCTGGGGGGCCTTGCAGCTCACCCAACCCAAGGGCACCCTGAGGTTCGTTGTCCCCAAAGATCAATATTCCAAACAAGAAAGAGGTGGGGGACTTTTCGAAAGGAAGGGCTTCTGGAGGCTGTGCAGCCTCTCAGGTGCTTCCTGTGTGGGGGGTGGATTAGTGGTGACGGACGGGCAGCCGAGGCCACGATGCCCTGCCAAATCCCATTGCTGGGGGGCAGGTTAGCACCTCCGTTTGCCATGGAAAGCACCAGGGATGCGAGCTCTCCTGTCAGCCGGGAAGAGCCAGGGCAGTGATCACAGGGAGCCTGGCGGGGACAGTCAGTTGGGGGGTGAGAGGATGAACGTGCTGCCGGCAAGGACCCCTTTACACCACTTCTCAGTCTGTCTTATGTTACTTTTTAAAGCATTTTTTTTGGCTTGACCTGAGACTTTATTTGGTGCGGAAGGGATGTGCCAGGATTTTTCCCTTTTTATTTTAATGATTTCAGGTTCTTCACAAAGCAATGGCAACAACCCATACCTGCCAAAAGTATTTTGCAAATGCTTTGTGGAGAGATAAGAAATCATGGGGGTGGGGGCAGTAGAGCAGTTAGCCCTTACTTGTGGTCTTTCTTTCCACAGTTTTAGTTACTTGCAGTCCACCACAGTCCAAAGACATTCACCGAAAAATTTCAAAAGTTAATAATTCCCAAGTTTTCAGCAATATAGCGTTCAGGGTAGTGTAACAAAATCCTGTGCTGGCCCTCTCCATCCTGCCCGGGACGCGAATCACCTCTTTGTCCAGCACATCCATGCTGGATACACTGCCCACTGCTATTCATGCAGTAGCCATCTAGGTTATCAGATGAACGGTCACAGAACCACAGGGCTTGTGTCCCCATAATTCCTATTACTTAATCATGACCCCCAAACACAAGAGCAATGATGCTGGCATATTGTCATAATGGCTAGATTTTAATTTTAGCTATGGTTGTTAATCTCTTACATTGCCTAATTTCTAAATTAAACTTTATCATATGTATGCATACATAAGAAAAAACATAGTACATATAAAGTCTGGTACTATCTACAGTTTTAGATGTCCACTGGGTGTCCGAAATAAAGGAAGAATCCTATTTCTAAACTGACATTTACTAAGCATGCATGCCCAGCATGGCGGCTGCCTACACCATGGACAAAATAGACAGCAATCCTTTCTCTGTGATCTTGTGCCCGAGGGCTCACGTTCGCTGAGGGACTCATCTGTGTCTCTAGTTAATCACAGGCTAGGAAAGGGCGATGAGAGATAACTACGACACTAATAATACTAATACAATTGAGTATGAAAATGATGTTTCTAAGTCAAAAAACAGTCGGGTATTGAAAATTTCATTACTGCTCTAAAAGCCATCGCATGGAGCACCTTCACAAGGCTAACCCCCAGGGAGTCTCCAGTGCACCTTGCAGGGGACGAAAGGCCAGGTGGGGAAAGGGCAAAGAGACAAAAACGGCTTGTTTATGGGATGGGGACTAGAGTCTGGAGCCAGGCTGAGGTGTGGAATGGTGGCTATGAAGGGAAATGGGAGGTTTCCTCAGACCAACTTCTTTTCTTTGGCTTGGTGGCAATGCATTAATTCATTCATTTATCCACTGTGCCACAAGCTAGATTTGAGCAATTCCTCTGTGTCAGGTCCTGCTGTAGGGACTCATGAAAAGGTTTCTAAGCCCCTATCACTTGGAAAGAATACAGCTCATTTGGCATCACACGGATGGAAAAGGCTCCTGTCCCCCTGGGTGAGCCTGCAGCTGCTCCTGGACACCAGTGCCTAGTGGACAACCTATTTGTAGAGAATTCATTCCTGTGTCCTGTAATGCTCTGGGTTAAGTAAGAGTGGCTACTGACATGAGGCTTTCCATGGACAACTGAGAAATGCTCGAGAATGTATTCATCATTATTTTGTCCAAGACTATCTACAAGACAGTGGGGTTAAATAGTTCCCGAGGTGTTTCCATTAGTGTGTGCTTCAAAGGAGTCACTCCTAAGGCCTTTCAAGGTATAGTCTGCCTGACACAGCGGTACATCCAGGAAGTTGGGGCTGGGTCACAGCATAGCTATTGGACAAGTCTAGTTGGCTCTGTACTCAGGTTGGGTGTCCAGTGATCCAACAAGATAAAATGATATTTTAAACAAACTGGTATTTATGCTCACGAAGGAATAATGTATCCTCTGCTATAGTTTTGTTTTTAGCTGTTTTATGTTTGTTTTGTAAGACAAGCATGTAGTGCTTAAAACATATCCAAATTTATTGATAATCAGAGAATAATAATCTTCTTTCCTTAAAACATTTCTTTGAAGGTGGAGGTGATACATACATACATACCTCAAAGATACTGAGGGTTCAGTTCCAGACCCCCTGCAATAAAGCAGCAATGGCAAAAGAGCAGCGGGTCACACAGATGTTGTTAAAATTGCCATGCATGTAAAAGTTCAGTTTATTTACTTTACACTGTAGTCTATGAAGTGCACGGTAGCATTATGTCTAAAAAAATAAATATACCTTAACTGAAAAAAGCCTTTACTGCTAAAAAATGCTAAGGATCATCTGAGCTTTCATCACCTCGTAATTTTTTGCTGCTGGAGGGTCTTGCCATGATGTTGAGGGCCTTACTCTAGATTTAGGCTTTGGCTTAAAGGAAGTTGTGGCTTGTTTGATCTTCTATCCAGACCACTTAAATCTTCTCCATATCAGCAATAAGACTATTCACTTTCTTATCACTCCTGTGTTCACTGGAGTAGCACTTTTAATTTTCTTCAAGAACTTTTCCTTTGTGTTCACACCTTGGCTGCCTATCTAACACAGGAGGCCTGGCTTTTGACCCACCACACTTCTGACATGCCTTCCTCACTAGGGATAATCCTTTCTAGTTTTTGATTTAAAGTGAGAGATACGTGGCTCTTCCTTTGAACACCTAAGGCCATTCCAGGGTTCTTAATTAGCCCAATTTTAATATTATTATGTCTTGGGGAATAGGGAATACCTGAGGAAAAGACATGGCATGGGGGAATGGAGGTTGGTGGAGCCATCAGAACATAGCCTTTAACAATTAAGTTTGCTGACGTATGTGGGTGCAGTTAGTGGTACCTCAAGATAATTAAAATAATAACATTGGTGATCAATGATCACAGATTACCATGATAGATATAATAATGATGAAAGATTTTGAATCATTTAGAAAATTACCAAAATGTGACAAAGAGATGCTGAAGTGAGTACGTGCTGTTGGAAAACAGAGTCAACAGATATGGCTCCATGTAGGCTTGCCACAAATGTTCAGAGTGTAGAAATTCCCTATAATTTCTGGATACAAGTCTCTCATCAAAATGACATTTATAAATATGCTGTCATTCTGTGTGTTGTCTTTTTGCTGCCAGAAATTTTGTGTTTTGCTTGTTTTGATCAGAGTTTCTGTCATTGGCAGTGCGTTATTTTTTGGATGAAGTCTACTTTATTTTGTTTACTTATTTATTCTTATGCTTTTTTTCACTTTTGTCATTTCTAAGAACCCATTGCCTAATCTAAGGTCATCAATATTTACTCCTATATTTTCTTCCATGAAATATGCCTCTGCTTAGCTCCTTACCTTTAGGTCTGTGATCAATTTTTGTATAGCATGAGGGAGGGTCTGATATCTTTCATGTAGATAATGAGCAGTCCCAGTATTATTTATTGAGAAGACCATTTTCCCCATGGAATTGTGTTGTACCCTTGTCCAAGATCATTGACTGTAAAGGAAGAGTTGATGTCTGGGTTTTCAATACCATCTACTGATCCACATGCCTAACCTATGCCAGTACCATACTGTCTTGATTGTTGCAGCTTTGCAGCAAGTTTTGAAATTGAGAAGTGTACATTTTCCAGCTTTGTTCTTATTTTTTGATACTGCTGTGACTATTTTGGTGTCTTCCATTTCTATCTTAAGTTTAGCTTGTCTGGCTCTGCAAAAACTCAGATGGGATCCTATTTAAACATTGTATTTTATCTATAAATAACTTTGGAAAGTAGTTCCCTCTTAACAATATTAAGTCTTCTGATACATAAATGTGATATAATTCCATCATTTTGATGTTTGACTTTCTCAACATTCTGTTTGGTGGGGGGCTTAAGACAGCTACACACAAACCCTTTCTCCTCCCTGTCCCCCTCCTTTCCTCCTAAGACAAAGACACAAAGGATCTGGCTAGCTCCACCTCCCAGAAGTTTGTACCAAAAGACCCTCACATTCTAGGCCAGCTGTGAAATTTCCCAACCCCCTACAGTCTCATATAAAAGGGGTCTCTAACTACTCTCAGGCACAGATGCCATCTTTGCACTTCTCAGGTGGGTCACCCTCCCCTTTCCATGAACCTGGCCTGAACATCTCTACATGCTCCTCTCTGGATGTCATAGTTTACACCTTTCACTGTTGACTAATTTTTTTGGCAATTACCTTCTTTGGACTTAAATTACAACTTTGTCTTGGCTGATCCCTGAATTTCACTTGTGTTCTTCATACTTAGTTGCCTGCTGCATGCTGCATGGTCCAGATGTGAGCTAGAGGTTTTGTCAGCCTACACACAGAACAGGAGTCTCCATTCTCAGTCTCTTTTTCATATTTTCCTCCTTACTTTTCAGCAACTATGGCTGTTCTGAGCTGTGTCGTCTCGTTCCTATACCAGAAATTTTGTGTTTTGCTTGTTTTGATCAGAGTTTTTATCTGCCAGACATGGCATTGGCTTCAGTTTCCTTTTGGACTGCAAGTCACAAGTATGGCTTAATTGGTCTGTGTTGTTCCATTTTCCTAAATACCAACTTTCTTCTATATTAGCCTGCTCATGCTCATTCTCTAGGTATGTAGATAATTTCTTGTGGTTATCAGTGATGTTTTGGTTCTAGTAGGAACTACCCAGCTATCCAGAAGTGGATGGTCAGCCCTCTCATCCTGCATCGGTGGGGTCAGTGTCCACAGATTTATCAACCAAAGATCAAAGAGATTCAAATAAATAAATTAACAACAACAACAAAAAGCAATAAAAATACAGGAGGAGGTAAGATGGCTGACTGGAGCCAGCTTTCAACAGAGGCTCTGTCCTGAGGGAGAGATAATGGGAAGAATGAACTCAATGAAGCTGAAGGTTTAGAGCTGAGCTAAGAAAGAAGAAGCTTGATGAGTGCACATCATCCCTGCTGAAGCAAACTGTGACTCCAAGGAGACAAACTCCAGGTACAAAGCCCATTGCCAAGAGCACGAGGGACCCCCTCCACCAAGAGAGTAGCTCACTGTGTGCTCTCTATAAGCAAGCAGTGTTCAGAAGACCTATTATTTTACCCCACAGGAGAGAGCTGAACACCAGGACTTCTTCCCCAGAGAGGTCCCACCTGTGAGCCTAGGCATTCTCTTTCCTGAAAAAAAATTGAACAAATATTTTCCCTGCAATTCTAAACTCCCAGTCCACCCATCTACCCTCACATGGCAGTCTGAAATCCTGTACCCTGCAGAGTACAGAGTGTTTGGCAATTCCTTGAGAGGTCTGGGCATTGTGTGGGCCACTGTACAAATGTGCTAAAACAGCGACTCAAGTGGAAGTTGGGGGACACAGGGAGAGAGATACAAGTGGGAGAGGGCGAAGCATGGTGCACGTGACAGTGATGGGGCTCACTCACCAGGTCAGATTTGGAGAAACACTTCCCTAGAGGGAGCCATGCCTCAGCCACACAGGGGGTTCTCTCTCCAGCGGTGGAGTGAGGCTGGGGCAGAGACACAGACTCTGTGGGAGAGAAATACATACCAGGACAGTACCCCCCAGCAGACAGTGGTGCTCATTGAGACAGATTATGGTGGAGCACTTCTTAGATTCTGTTGTGGTGGGGGGAGGATGCGTTGACTACCCTTTGACTCTGGCAGGCACATAACCCTGGCACCTTTGCTCACTGGAGGGAGCCAGGCCACAGTCCCATGGGGTTACAGGTGGTGGGGCGTGGCTGAGGTGTAAGGAGAAGAAGAAGGCACCAACCCCCTTGGACTGACTCTTTGGCTGGACAGGCCTTCCTGACTCTATTGAGCACTGAAGGGAGCCACACACCAACCTCAACAGTTCTGGGGATAGAGCTTCCTGTGAATCCCTACTGTCAGGTTGCTGGAGACCTTTTAAACTCTCCCAGTTGAGCAGTGATTGTGCTGCCTGGGACAATCCTTGACTGGGGCTGGCCAACCAGGGACCCTCCAAGGTTGAGCCATGGTCATGTTGTAATCGGAGGGACTGATTCTCCTCTTCCAATTGTCACTGGTGGGAGGTGGGGTGCCCCAGTTGCTTGTATCTCTCCTCAGATGAGATTTCAGCCTAAATCTGCAACTCACTAGGATTAGATAGAGGCTGGCTGAATACAAGACAGAGCCAATTAGCCCTATCACACCAATCAGGTCCTCAGTGTCTCTCAGCGCAGGTCTGAAAGGGAACTTTGTAAAACTGTTTGGGTAAAGCCACAATCACCAGTCCCAGCTCTTTAGTAAATGTCTGGTTAAGTACAATTCCTGAAGTCCTCAATCCAATCTCATCCTACCAGTTTTAGTAGCCAAACTGTGGAAAATAATCATGGGGTGGAACCAGTGGAAGAATTTTGGAAACAAAAATAATCAGAGTAGATCAACTTTCTCCAAGGAATGACAAAGAAGATATGTCAGAAAATGCCATTCATAAAAAATGAATGAAATGTCAGAAATGGAATTTAGAATATGGATGGCAAATAAAATGAATAGAATGGTAGAAAAGATGGAAATAGAAATCCAAAATGTTGGGCTAATTTTGTCTGAAGAAATCAACAAATTCAGAGACAAAATCACCAAGGATATTGACAGAATGAGAAGAGATAGCAGAGCTCAAGGAAATGAAAAAGCTATGCAAGGAGCTCTGAAACACAGTAGCATCTCTCAGTAATAGAGTTGAGCAGGCAGAAGAAAGGATCTCGGAAATTGAAGAAAAAGCTTTTGAAGACGACCAAACACTCAAAGAGGCAGAAAAATGGAGAGCAAAACCAGATCATTTCCTGAGAAAGTTGTGGAGCCACTCCAAAAGATCAAACTTTGGTCTTATAGGAATTCCTAAAGGAGAAGAGGACTATCCTAAAAGCACAGATGCTCTTCTCCAAGTTATCATGGAGGTGAATTTCCCAAGTATTGCACGAGATGAAGAAATTCAGATAGTAGACAGTTTCAGAAGGATCTCCTAGACACGTTATAATTAACTTTGCCAAAGCTAATATGAAGGAGAAAATTTTGCATAATTTCTGCATAAGAGTAAGAAAAGCATTACTTACAAGGGGATGAATATTAGAATCACTGCAGATCTCTCAGCTGAAATCTTTCAAGCCAAAAGGGGATGGTAATTGACCCTCAATCTCCTAAAACAAGACAACTTTCAGCCCAGGATCCTATATCCAGCTAAACTGAGCTTCATTTGTGATGGAGAAATCAAATACTTTACTGACTTACACATGCTGAAGAAATTTGTTTAACTAAATCAGCTCTCCAGGATATTCTCAGACCTATCTTCCACAATGATTAGCACAATGGTCTACCACCAAAGTAAACTCACTCAGAAAGTTTAAACAAAACCTTACTTCTACAATGGTGACAGGATTAAAAGTACCCACTGGATGTTTGAAAAACATGACACTCAAAACACTACCATGTTTATCAATTCTGTCATTTAATGTGAATGGTTTAAATTGTCCTCTAAAGAGGCATGGGTTGGCTCACTGGATACACAAACTCAGGCCAGATATATATCTGTTCCATACAAGAGTCTCATCTTACCTTAAAGGAGAAAAAAAGACTCAGGCTGAAGGGATGGACATCTATAATACAGGCAAAGGGAAATCAGAAAAAAAGCAGGTGTTGAGATTTTATTTGCAGATACAATTGGTTTTAAACCAATAAAGATAAGGAAAGGATAGGCACTGCATCTTTGTCAAAGGAAACACTCAACATGAAGAAAATTTGATAATTAACATTTATGCACCCTATCACAATGCTCTTCAATTTATAAAGCAAACCCTGACAGATATGAACAATTTGATACCTCCCTGCACTTTGATAATTGGTATTTTAACACCCCTTTAGTAGTTTTGGATAGGTCCTCCAAGAAGAAAATAAATAAACAATGGACTTAAACTTGATCCTAGAATAAATGGGCTTAACAAACCTCTACATAACATTTCATCCTAATAAAACTGAATATACATTCTTCTCATCAGCCCATGGATCATCCTAACACTGATCATATCTTAGGACACAAGTCTAAATTCAGCAAATTTAAAAGAATAGAATTTATTCCTTGTATCTTTCTGGACAACCATGGAATAAAAGTTGAACTCACAGCAAAATAACATACTCAAACAAAGTCATGGAAACAAAATAACCTTAGGCTGAATGATAGCTGGGTCAAAGATGAGATTAAGAAGGAATCCACCAAATTTTTGGAACAAGATGATAATGATGACACAAATTATCAAAACCTGTGGGATACTGCAAAGGCAGACCTAAGAGGGAAAATTATAGCATTAGAAGCCTTCATCAAGACAACAGAAAGAGGAAGTCAACAACTTAATGGGGCATCTCAAGCAACTGGAAAAGGAAGAACATTTCAACTCCAAACCTAGCAGAAGTAAAGAATTAACCAATATTTGAGCAGAAATAAATGAAATTGGAAACAAAAGAATCATTCAGAAGATAAAACAAAAAGTTGGCTTTTTGAAAAGGTTAACAAAATTAATAAACTTTTGGCTAACATAACCAGAAACAGAAAAGTAACATTTCTGGTATCATCAATCAGAAACAATAAAGGAGAAATAACAACAGACAACTCAGAAAGTCCAAAAAATCCTCAATGATTAGTAGAAAAAACTCTATTCTCAGAAATATGAAAATTTGGAGGAAACGGACCAATACCTAGAAGCACACCACCTTCCTAGACTCAGCTATAAAGAACTAGAAATTTCAAATAGACTTATATCAAGCACTGAAATAGCATGAACTATACAAAATATACCAAAAAAGAAAAGCCCAGGACCAGATGGCTTCACATCAAAATTCTACCAACCTTTAAAGAGGAACTAGCACCTATATTACATAACCTTTTCCAAAACAGTAAAAGAAGGAATACTTCCTGACACATTTTATGAAGCAAATATCACCCTGATCCCCAAACCAGGAAAGGACCCAACAAAGAAAGAAAACTATAGACCAATATCATTAATGAATATTCTGACAAAAAAAAGCAACTGGAATGCT
The DNA here is from genome assembly GCA_963574655.1 of Perodicticus potto. NCBI lineage: Eukaryota > Metazoa > Chordata > Mammalia > Primates > Lorisidae > Perodicticus > Perodicticus potto. The sequence goes on along the minus strand of CAUYRH010137328.1, from coordinate 20,287 downwards.
TTTAAGATGCCCCATTAAGTTGTTGACTTCCTCTTTCTGTTGCCAAAATATTCAATGAGATCCCAGCAAATAGAATTCAACTACACATACAAAAAATTATACACCATGATCAAGTTGGTTTTATCCCATGGTTACAAGTTTGGTTCAACATACATAAATATATAAATATAATATATCACACACACAAAAAATAAAAAACAAAGACCATATGATTCTCTCAACTGATTCAGAAAAAGCCTTTGATAATATCCAGCATCCTTTCATGATCAGAACCCTTAAGAAAATAGGCTTAGATGATTCATTTCTTAAATTGATAGAGGCCATTTACAGCAAATCCACAACTAGAAATACACAGAAATATATTTTCTCTTTTGTTCTTGCTTTCTTTTACTCCATCATATTGAATGGAGTAAAATTGAAAACATTTCCACTCAGATCTGCTGTTATTCAACATAGTAATGGATTGTTAGCCATTGCAATAGATCAGAGAACGTGATCAAGTATATCCAAATGGGGTCAGAGGAGGTAAAACTCTCATTTTCATGGATAATATAATCTTATACCTGGAAAACCCTGGGAACTCAACTAGAAAACTCTTAGAAGTGATCAAGAAATACAGCAGCGTCTCAGATTTTGTATTTTGATAATACAAAATCAACATTTACAAAAAGGTAGCTTTTATATATACCAACAATAGTCAAGCTGAAAACATAGTCAAGGACTCTATTCCTTTTACAGTAGTGCCAAAGAAGATGAAATATTTGGGAATTTACCTAACAAATGTCATGAAAGATCTCTATAAAGAGAATTATGAAAAAGAAATAGCTGAAGATGTTAATGAATGGAAAAACATACAATGCTCATGACTGGGAAGAATCAGCATTGTTAAAATGTCCATACTACCCAAAGCAATCTATAGATTTAATGTAATCCCTATTAAAGCACCATTGTCATACTTTAAAGATCTTGAAAAAATAGTACTTCATTTCGTATGGAATCAGAAAAAAACCTCAAATAGCCAATACACTACTCAGAAATAAAAACAAATCTGGAGGCATCACATTACCAGACTTCAGGCTAAACTATAAATCTATAATGATCAAAACAGCACGGTACTGGCACAAAAAATAGATTTATGGAAGAGAATAAAGAACCAAGAGATGAACCCAGCCACTTATCATCATTTGGTCTGTGATAAGCCTATCAAAAGCTTTCATCGGGGGAAAGATTCCCTATTTAACTGCTTAACTAGCAAGACACAGTCAGCTATTTCATCTTGGCTTGTTTTCTGTGCTTGGTTTTTTAGGTTAGACTTACTAACCTAAGATCTACCTATTGATTAACTTAAAATTAACTGATTAGGTACCTTACTTATTTTGTCATATACTGTAACATAGTCAAGGAGGTGATATCTCCTCACATTCATAAGTTTTCTGCATAGTGAGACAAGGTTATACAAGTCAGGAGTACAGGGAGTTGAGAATGTTAGGAAGCCTTCTCTGTATTCTGTTTTCTTTCTCTTTTGTTCTTGCTTTCTTTTGTATTAATCTAGCAATTTTAGCATTTCATTTTATCTCTTCCTTTGGCTTTTAATGATACCTCTTTGTCTTGTTTTTTTCAGCTTGCTCTAGCAATTACAGCCAGGGGTATACGGCCTGCAGCCTTCATGCAGATTATTAGAAGACTGCTTTCCTTCCATGTGGTGTTGGAAATTGTGAAAAATATGCAGGACCTTTTTTTTTTGCTCATCAACTTTTGGTAGCGTTTGTGTATTTAATGTGTGACCCAAGACAACTCTTATTTTTCCAAGGTGCGGCAGACAAGGAAAAAGGTTGGACACACCTGGACCATCAGTTTTTAACATAGTACACCTGCTTTGAATTAATACTATACCACTTCATATTTAATGTAAACATTTTAGGACAATATATTTCTTTTCTTTTGCTATTATTGGCATACCTTTTACATCTATATATATTTTAATTGTCAAATTAAATTAGTGTGTTTTAGATAATTACCTTTCTTTCATAGTAATTAAAAATGGAATAAAAGTCATTAAAAAATTATTTGCATGCCTAGTAGTTCTGTGTTGAGCCATATTAAAGCCTAGGGCAATGGGGGGAAAAACCAATAATCCTCCCTATTTAAAAGTTTTTAATTTTGGTCATCATGGATGTTTTGCATTAATTTTGAATTTTTAAGAGGCTGCATTAACATTTATCTTTATTACTGAGTTTTGTGGACTGACTCTCAAATTTTCACCTGAGACTAGTTCTTCACTTGCTTTGCCCTGGTCCCAGCCTTAATCATTATTTTCTTAATTGTGCAATGGACATTATGAATGATATATTTTGAGAGTCTCCATTAGATGGTCTCCCACCAAAGAACGCTGAGTTTTTTCAGTTCATTTCACAGAGGCTCACCCTGCCCCTTCAGAGGTTTGATCTCAGGCTGTTATGGTGGTCCTAGAGTAGGTCCTTACTTCGAAGGCACTGCCTCTCTGTTGTCTGTGCTGAATGCTCTGTGTTTAGCAAGGCTCTCCACTCTCACTGGTGTGGTTCCTGCCTCCACCATACCTACCCGACCTCAAATATTCACATTCGTTCCTGTTCCTGGGCTCGAAGAGCCTTGCACTGCTCGTTCACAGGTTTGTATTAGCCACAGACTTGAGGGGCCCCCACAGAAATGTGGCTCCTTTCCATGGAACTTCCATCCTACTAGACTCAGTCTCAGAATTACAGCTGCCTTTGCCTCAAAGGCCTTCATTTCCTCTTCTTGGCTCCTGTTTCTGGTGTAGGAAACACACAAGAAATTTTTGGAACATGCCCCAGACAGAAAGCTGGGTGAGTATCAAGGTTGCCATGTGATTCAAGACACCCTCTTGCTGTATTCACATAGGACTCAGTAGAGAGATGAACACAGATCAGCCAAGTCTGTGCCCCTGGAGGCAGATTAACAACCAATGTTGGAAAATCCCACAACACCCAATTCTCCCTTTTTCTCTAAAATTCTTTAATGCCTTTCTTCCTTCCTCTTTTGCTATAATTGATTTCTTCCTTTTTTCTTTCTCCTTTTCCTCAGCTAGTTCAATTTAGTCTGTTCACTGTCCTGGACTGCACTGAGCAATAGAAGACACGGGGAATGGATTCTCATAACAGTTTCTTAGACTGCATTTGTGCAGTACTCGAAATTTTGCAAAATGATTATATGTGTTACCTCATTGAACTTCTCACAAGCAGAGTGAATATTGTTATTCAGTTTAATAGCTTAGGCTCAGAGGCATGAATAGTTCATAAAGCTGGTGGGTATTCAGCTAGGGATTAAACTCTAGTCTCCTCATTAAAAATTTGGTGTGCAATTCAATTATATTCCATGACAGTTATCATCATAATAATCATTCTTTTATATTTGTCAAATTGGCATATTCGTCAAACACATTTTAGATTATAAAATACTTTCACATATTCTGATTTTTATTTATTTTAAATATACTGTGTTAAATAATGCCCTCTTCATTTCTCATCCTGGTCCTCTTAAGAACCTGTCTTATCATTCTGTCTCCAGTTTTAGCACACAGGCATGCCCCCACACAGCCCATCCTCCATCCTCAACAATGGAGTCTTCCCACCTCTGTCTTCTTAAGCGATAACACCATAGTAACAGCCTGAGAAGCTTTTGCAGCCAGCATGGTTTCTAAATACCATAACCTATGAAAGAGAAACTGGGATCTTGGAAGAAATGGTTTATTGAACACCTGAGATGAGGAAAGTACAAAGGGAATATGAGAGGCCCTGTGTGGGAAAACAAGGAAATACTCAAAGACTGATGGGCACAATGCCAATAGGACCCAGGAGCCAGGTTGAGGCAGATCCTGCTTGCCAAATTTCAGACAATTTGAGAATTAATTTACAAAAGAATTTGATAAAAAATAACATATTAAGTAAAAAATCATTAATCCATAATGACATTCAAAAATAAAGAAAGAAAAAAACAAATGTGCCAGAGAATTATAGTGATTTTCTACTCCCAAAATCGGTAAAAGGAAAACATCAGCATTTATATGGCCATTGTTTAAGGAACTATTTTCAGTTAATATGGGAAAGCTGTCTTTTACCGAAACATACCAGCTAATAAACAAAAACATAATGATAACATTGGAGAACTATTGATACAAATTAGTATAATTTAATAATATCAAAGTATGCTCCTTCAGTAAGAGGAGACCTAGGTGTCACCTTATTACCTGAGCAACCATCTGCACCTCACTTACAGCGGTCCAAGTATATTGATGTGAGCTAACATGAGAGCCACAACATCAACCACAGAGAACATGTACCAAAAATATTTAACCTGGATAGAATCAAGTCTTGAGACTAATTTTCCTGGTTATGGGAAATTCAGAAGATAGTGCAAGAAGAGGTATTGAGGCCACCAAAAACAATCCGAAAATCTAATATGTAGGGATTCTACAAAAAATGGTCTGATTTTATTATAAAGAGCAAAGACATGAATGAAAACAAGGAAAGCTCACTGCTGCAATGAGATGAAAGATATAGGATATCATGAAATTAAACAACTATAAAAGGATGTAGTTGAAAAACTAAAAAGAATGTGAATACGGATTAATTTATATTAGAGAATGATGGTCACATTTTTATTTTTAGGTGTGACAATGGTGTTGTGGTTATGTAAGAAGATGTTCTCATTTGGGGATTATGCCTAAAGGGTAAAGAGATATCTTCCCGGTATCTTCAATGTACACACACACACAACCACTGCACATGAGCCTTTGAACAAGCGAGGTCCCCCCAGGCTGACTTGCATCCTCTGTCCTGTACATGCCCTTCTGCCCTTTTCACGTATTCTTCTGTTATATGTAGATGGGGTGGCCTCGTCCTTCTACACTGTGCCCATCTTTGAAGACCCTGCCCAAAGCCTGTCCTGTGACCTTAGTCCTGCCTCCCCAGGGAATGCTGCTGCTCCTTGTTCTGTGATCCCAACATGCATTGGTCATGTTTTGTCACAGGATGTACGACACTGGGAACTCCTTCAGAATAGGTGATATGTCTCTTTTACCTGCAAAGTCTGTCTCCAGCAGAGTCCTAGCACTCAGCATGTTTGTGGTAATTGTAACATGATCAAGTGCATCAACAAGCAAATGAATGATGGGATTAGAGCTCTGGAAGTTGACATGGCATCCCAAAAGTACCATAGCAAGTTGATGGTGGATACTCCAACTCTGGACTCTGGGCTCTGGGCTTCTGATGATGGTAGCTGATACAAACCATGTACAGTATCCACCACACCATCACATCCTTCTAGGCACATAGAAATTTGCATTTCCCAGCCTCACTGTAGCTATGCTGGGCTTGTCTAACTGGCTTGACGTGATGAAAGCCTCTTCCAGATCTACTTCTTAGAAATATTTTCCACAATTCTTTCTGTTCCTACTTTAGTGATCTTGGAGATCATGCTTTAGGTGGAATAATTTCAAGATAGAGGAGGGCCTCCTACATACAGCTGACTTGAATGAGAAATGAGCCTTTCTGTTGTTAACGCCTCTGAGATCAGGGTTGGTCTGTCCCTGCAGCATTGTTGCTGTATTGTGATTAACAACTACCCTGTGGTGTTCCCTTTAATGCAGCGATTGGGAGACACTATTCAACTGCCAAAATGAGGAGGCCCACGTACTTCCATGTGGACGACTGTGGGGCAAATGTGTGGGTGAGCTGGGGAAAGAGGAACTGCTGGTGGCAAGATGATGGAGTTCCATTAGAATTGGGCAGAGAGGTGCAGTGAGTGCAGGTTGGAAAGTGCCAAAGACAAACTATAAGTCATGGCAGCCAGAGGTCCCCCCCTGGGAATGCTTATGCAGTTTCTTCCCTCTTCTATCCTTCCCGTTTCATCCGTGCAGCATGTTGAATGTTGCCCTGAAATGAGCACAGGAAGTGTTGAGCATGGCGCATAGGGCCAAGGTGCCGTGAGAGAGAAAGCTTCTTTCTTTGTTTCCTGGGGACATTTAGATCACGATGACTGATAATTTCCAGAAAACTCAGTAACTGCTTACTACCTCACCATGTGTCAAATAGAAGCCCAAAGGATTAAACTAACACAAAGTGAAGGATTTAAAGGAAAAGAAGGGGAATTAAATGTCAACTCAGATAGCGTGGAAAAGGAAATGTAGCCAGTTTTTCTTACAAGGAAAATAATACTCCCTGTTTGTGAAGTAGATGCATTTTCAGTTACCATGGAAACCGTACCTAAAAATTAATAAAAATTAAGTAAATAGGTGGATGGTGAGAACCAGGTGTCTCACTGTTGGAGAGAGGACTGGAAGGTAACAGGGTAGGGTTCAAGGGATCAATATGAACTCACGTTAAACCTAACTGAGGCATAGACGGTCACCTGCAGAAATAGGTGTGGACATGTGTATTACAAGTTGAGGGGAAACTTGCCCTTTGCCCTAAAAGTTCACTGAAAGATCAGTTTACAATTAAGGCAAATAAGAGAAAGGATTTATTTACTATGCTCATGGAGATTAAATGATCCCCCCCCTCAGGGATGGGAAGCCCCCCCTCCATTTTCTAGGTCTGGGTGAGCTCAGAAATCAGTCTCATGGCAGACCCCATCTTTAGAAATAAACAGGTCCTTCCTAGGCTACATTGTCTGGGCTCCAGCAAGGTCCTGAAAAGCAGCCTGATGAGTTTGGGGTGTTTCCTCCTGGGGTAGAGAGCAGAACCGCAAGGACCACATTCCTTTGATACTTTTAGAATTATTTTCTGCCCATGGATCTCTGGCCAATTGCAACCTACTTCCCCAAAGCCCCCGCTTACGAGATAGGACAAGCAGCGTTTAATACCCTGGACAGAAGACAGGGGTTTCCATGGAGGTTCTCTTCCATCTCCGCTGCCAGAGGTTCTGTTCCCCTCCTTTGTTTACTAATCTATCAACCTTTCTGTCAATCTTTCCATCAGTGAACTCTGTCCTGTCACTTACTCGTGTGGTCCATGTGTTCATTCTTCCAATCTCTGAGATCAAGGACTTGGTAGAGAGAAATTCTGGCGAAAAAGTCACAGAATGATTTCCCAATTTTCCAATGGAGTTCCGTTATCTCTACACATGCATTTTACAGGGGCCATAGGGGTGGGTAGATTCCACTGCAGGTTGGAGGATTCTGGTGGGCGAGGGTCTTTTCAGAGTGAACCTTTGGGTGGGGCTAGCAGGACCTTTGTGGCCTTTCATTCCAGGAGGGGTGAGGGAAGGGTTTGTGTGAGGCCACGTTAGCCTCCTGACAACAAATATTACATTTTTGCAGTCCACTTCAAGTGATTGACAGAGATGAATTCATATCTATCATGTTTATAACACTTTTAGGTTTGTTACATTTGTTTTTTTATTTCTTTTCTCTCTGACTGCTTTCTACTTCTTTAATTGAACATTTTATACAATTTTATCTCCTCTCTTAACATAATTACACTTTTAAAAAATCAGCAGTTGTTGTAGTTTTAAGTAATCTAAATTTTCCTTCAAATGCAGCTTCTCATATACAGTTATAATCTTAAAAAGGACTATTTCCAACTCTTCTCTTCCATCCTTACGCTATTATGATTCTTTTCACTTATCTATGTGTTATTATTTTCCTTCTACCTAAACAATTCTTTTAACATTTCTTGCAGGGTAAGTTTGCTGGCAAGAAATTTCATTATTTTTTATTTGCCTGCAAAGTCTTTCTTTTTCATATTTGAAGGATTGTTTTACTAAATATAGAATTATAGTTTAGGGAGTTAGTTTTTTTTTTTTAAACAATTTAACTATTTTGCTCCACTCTCTTCCTATTTTCATGGTTCCTAATCCCGAGTCAACTATAATTCTTACCTTTGTTCCACTAGAAATAAGTTGTTATTTTCCTTCTCTGACTTCTGTGAGGATTTTATCTTTGTCTTTGCTTTTTTCAGTTTGTATATGATATGCTTAGATGTATCTTTTCCTTGGAATTTGTCCTGCTTTGTATTTCTCTGACTTTCCTAGCTATGTGGTTGATATCTATCATTAATATGTATTTGGAAACTTCTTGGCCCTTCTTCCTTCAGGTATTTCTTCTACTTCACTGTCTCTTTGTCTTACATCTGATAATCAAATACATATATATTACACATTTTGAAATGGTCACCAGGTTCTTGAATATTTCCTTCTGTTTATCATTGTTGTTTTCCTTTTTTTTTTTTTTTGTAGAGACAGAGTCTCATTTTATCACTTTATCGCCCCCAGTAGAGTGCCGTGGCATCACACAGCTCACAGCAACCTCCAACTCCTGGGTTTAGGTGTTTCTCTTGCCTCAGCCTCCCAAGTAGCTGGGACTACAGGCGCCTGCCACAAAGCCCGGCTATTTTTTTGTTGCAGTTGAGCCAGGGCTGGGTTTGAACCCACCACTCTCAGTACATGGGTCCGGCGCCTTACTGACTGAGCCACAGGTGCTGCCCTGCTTTCCTTTGTTTTAACATTTTTTTTCTTCTTTTATTTCATTCTGAGAAATTTTTCTTGACCTGTCTTCAAGTCCACAGATTTTCTCAGCTGGGTGTCCAGGCTAGCAATGAGTTTGAGTTTGGTTTTTTAGATTTCGTATCTGAGATATGCAGCATTTGACTTTCTGTGTTTGTTTATTTCACTCAGGATAATATCCTCTAGGTTCACCTATGTTGTCAAAAATAGCAGGATTTCCTTCTTTTTATGAATTTCCTACTTTTTATAGTATTTCTTGCCTATTATACACCCAGTTGTCTTTATTCATTCATCTACTGATGGACACTTGTGTTATTTCCATATCTTGGCTCTTGTGAATTATGCTGAAGTGAATGTGGTAGTGCAGACATCTCTTCATGATGCTGATTTTATTTCTTTTTGATATATACCCAGCAGTGGGATTGCTAGATCATATTCTCCATGGTGCTTTTCACAGTGGCTGTACTAATTAATGTTTCCATCACTAGATAGAAGGATTCCCATATCCTCAACAGCACTTGTTACATTGTCTTTTTGATAAAAGCCATTTTAACAGGTGCAAGGTTCTATCTCATTGTGGTTTGGAGTTGCGTTTCCCTGATAACTAATGATGTTGAGCACCTTTTCATCTACTGGTTGGCCATTTGTATGTCTTTTTTTTTTTTTTTTTATTTGAGAACTATACCTTCAGGTCCTTTGCCTATATTTTAATCAGATTATTCTTTTGCTATTGGGTTTGTGAGTTCCTTATATGTTTTGTATTACTAGATATATAGTTTGCAAATCTGTAGTTTGCCTTTTCACTCAGTTATTTGTTTTCTTTGCTGTGCAGAAATCTTTCAGTTTGATGCTATCTCACTTGTCTATTTTTCCTTTTTTGGTTGACTGTGCTTTTCAGGTCATATCCAAGAAGTCATTGCCTAGATCAGTTCTTACTTTGAGTTTTTGTGTGAGGCCAAGTGTGAATCATAATTTGAAAGAGAAGTTGAAAGAGGCAAAGTCAAGAACACAATTACCATTTGAAACAGTTTTTCTCCCAGATTAACTTTTAAACCTCATGTGTGAACTACTCTGACATCTTTCACCTTCAGCTCCTAGATTTTCTCTCTTTTCCCCTTTATTTCTGTTCACTGAAACATTAATCTATATTTACATGTTCCCTTTTCTCTCCTTCTATGACCCCCTGCCCCACTGAAAATGGCACCAGTAGCTGCTGTGTCCTGAAATAGACTTTCTGAGAGGACCTGGCTTACTGATATATGGTACCTGCCCATTCTTCTCTGTCCTTGTCCCGTTCACTCTCACTCCAGGGGATCTCTGGGCCTGGTTTCTTAGATCTTCTTAACCTTCTCTGACTTTCCCTTGGCACATCCCTCATGGCTGAGCTCCTGCAGTTGTGCTCAAAGCCCCAAGACTCCCTTCTAAGCCTTTATCTCACGTTGTTGCGTGTTTGCACCTTGGAGACAGTGTCCATCCTGTCACCCCTTTCTGCAGGTGACTCTTTTGCACTGAATTTGTCTGCAAGCTCCACCCTATTCTAGTCTCCTTTCCCCCTGGGGACATAGGGAAACACCTCCCAGTCCCCATCCACTATTGATGAAGTGAGACCATCTGACTTGTCTTATCCAAAATAATGTCCTGCTGTGAGGGTGACCAGGTTTCAACATCTGTCTGCCCTTTGATCACCGGGGTTGATTCAGCTGATCCGACTGACCAGATGGGTGTTCCCTTCCTCTCTCACCACTCCACGAGCTCCCCACCAGAAGCTGCACGATCAGTGAAGACAAAGACCTTTCCCGATAGACTGGACCTTTCTTCGGTCAAGGGTGTACCAGCAGCAGCACTCCCCTGCTAAAACCTCCAAACAAGATCTCAAAGTAATGTGAGCAAAAGTGACATGTTTTCACTATTGGGCCAAAGTACTGTAGAACCTCTGTAAGATGACCACCCAAGGGACTGCAACAAACTGGCTAATATGTGGAAGTGGTTAATATGAGGAACTAGGCCTACTCTACATCATGGTACACGCATATGGTGCATGTCTGGAAATCCAGGCAACTTGAGGAGGTAGTCAATGTAAGGAGGTGGTCAGCTATGGAAGGTCTACTATATTCAAAAGGGAAGGGGGTGGAGGGGATAAACAGAAGTCAGTTAATGGGTACAAAATACAATTATATAGAAGAAATGAATAAGTCTAAGTATCTGATACTACAGTAATATAGTGGTAGGATTGTGGCAAGTGATAATTTATTGCACATTTCAAAATATCTAGAAGAGAAGACCTGTAACATGTCCAAAACACAAAAAAGATAAGTGTTTGAGGTGATGGACATACCAAATACTCTGATTTCATCATCATACATTGTATACATATATCAAAATGTCAAATGTTCCCCCCAAATAGGTACAACTAAGATAGATGAAAAAAAAATACTGAAATATAGACTTGATGCCTGTAAGCTCAGCAGCTAGGGCACCAGCCACTTACTCCAGGGCCGGCAGGTTCAAACCCAGCCTGGGCCAGCTAAACAACAATGACAACAACAACAACAACAACAACAACAACAACAAAATACTGAAACACTCAGTTATTTTTTAAATTTCAAAATAGTTTCATGGCTCGGCGCCTGTGGCTCAGCGGGCTAAGGCGCCAGCCACATACACCTAAGCTGGCGGGTTCGAATCCAGCCTGAGCCTGCCAAACAACAATGACAGCTGCAACCAAAAAATGGCCAGGTGTTGCGGTGGGCACCTGCAGTCCCAGCTAAAATAAAGAAAAAAAAATAGTTTCAGAATTTCGAAAAAGCGAAGATAGTACAGAGAGTATCCATGCCCCCCATACCAGGGATACCCTGTTGTTAACATTTAACATCATTATTATATGTTTCCATAGCTAATGAACCAATGTTGACATGTTATTATTAATTAAAGACCATACTTTATTCAAAATTTTTAGATTTCACTTAATGTCCTTTTTCTGTACAAGGATGTCATCCAGGATAAACATTACGTTTCAGCACTTTCTCCTTAAGCTCTCTTTTGCTCTGACAGTTTCTCAGACTTTCTAACTTTTTAAGCCCCTTTTCTGAAGCATGAATGATATATAGAAGCTGTGCATATGTGGTGTGTACAACTTGATGGGTTTGAAGACACATATACACCCATGAGAATATCGCCACAATCCATGCCATATCCATCGCCTCCCAACATCTCCCTCTTGATTTAATAGTATTATGGTTATTTTTAATTGTAATTGCCAGGGTTTGTCAGGAGAAGGCAGAAGTGAAGTGGGAGTCAATGTTTCAGTTACACAGGGTGAGCAAGTCTGGGAGATCAGCTGTGCAGCACAGGGCCTGTAATTCACAAACCTAGCGTGCCCTTAACATCTGCCAAGAAGGTAGCTCTTATGTAAAGCATTCTTATCTCCCCCAAAAAGCAAACAAAAAAACCCCCCAAACATTTGTGTTTTGAATACATAAGCCTTCTTTATTTTTGAGAATACTGGTAGAAAGTCCCCCAGTTAGGAGTCAGCTGATAATTTTCTCACGACTAGATTGGGGGAATGTGTTTTCCAGAGGTAAAGTGCCGTTTGCATCACATTAGATGAGGGCACACCTGTCCACATGGCTCATCACTGCACAGGGCGCGTTGGTCACCTGGAGAGCCTCCTACCAGGGGTCTCTTTTTCCCTTCCGTGCTGTCCATGTGGGAGGAGGTCCTTGCACACAGCCCACGGTCAGAGGTGGGAGTTAGACTCCTTCCCTGGGGGCACAAGGCCCCTGAGTGTTCCCTCCTTTACTCTGCTTTGCTCTGCCGCCATGGGCAAGATGTGAACTCTCCTTGCTCTCTGACTCTGAGCTTTGTTTGTTACTACAGCACAGCCTGCTCAATCCTGATTCATACATCCGTTTTGCCCTCTGCCTGAATAGTTGTCCCAGTGGTGTCTGAAACTAGCACATCTGCAAGCAAGTTTTCCAAACTCCCCAGCATCTCTTCTAAACTCCCCCTCCCCCTTTTTTGCGGTTTTTGGCCGGGGTTGGCTTTGAACCCACCACCTCTGGCATATGGGGGCGGCGCCCTACTCCTTTCAGCCACAGGAGCTGCCCGACTTCCCCTTTTTTAATTAAGTAAATCACTCTTATTCTAAATGTCCAAGACTCAGAAATCTAACATTTCTTTCATCCACAGAAAATAGCCCATGGTGTATGAAATGACTTAATGAATAATACATTTTCCTCATTCATCTTCTGCATTAGTCAGAGTACTTAGCAAAGGTAAGCAAGAGTAAATGGATGATTGTACCCAGTTAAGAGGAAAAGGAATGGTGTTGGGTAGCTCCTCTGAAAAGAAAGAGTCCTGATGAGAAGCGGGAAATCAGGTAAGCTGGACAGCAGTGAACCAGTGTAGGCCACAACTCAGAATCGAGGACGTCCTCCCAGGTTTCCAGGAGGAATTTCTCTGCTCTTTCACAGTTGTTTCATTAGCAAAATTCAAAGACTCGAGGAGGACCTTGGTGGGGGGAGCCTGGGTCACATGCCCACAGTTGCTAGGGGATAGGCTGAGGGAGAGTCCGGCCCTGCCGTCACCCAGGAGCTGTAAATTAGAGAAAGAAAGTGTTGGACTTGGGGGAGTAAAAAGGGCCCTTGTCAGCTGTAATCCTCATTTAAGAGTTAAGGTTCTTGAGAGGCAGAAGCTAAATACCTCGCCCAAGACCACATGGCTAGTTAGTGGCAAGCTGATTTCAGATCTTGGGAGTCCTGAACTAAAGTCTTTTCATTTTGACCTCTGCCCTGTTCTTCCCTTCCTCTCTGCCCTTGTGATAGAGCCCTGCTGTTAGTTCTCATTACTTGCTGTCCAAGCTAATGCAGGAGATGTCTATCTAGTTCAAAGGCAGCAGTGGCTCCCAATTACCTGTCTTAGAGCTGCCATCCCACGGTTCTCTGCTGTCCTGCAACCCCCACCTCCCTTCCTGTCCTTTACTCTTCAGACTTGACAACCTCCCTCTCCCTCTGCTGCCAGGAGCCCCTTGGGGGTTTCATTTGAAATAGAGATTCATAGTTGATCCCTGCTCTAGGAAATAGTTGGCAGGGAAATTTGAGCTCTCTTGCTAATAGGAGCATCTCAGAGGCTTGTGACTGAAGATTGAAAACATGGACTCAGCTTACTTGTGTCATTCCAGAGCAATCCCTGTGGCTGGAATATGAATTTCTGTATCTTTACACGCTTGCTCTTACTTTGGCCAGTCATGCAGAGAAAGGTGTCTCTTCTCTCGCCTTTGCCTCCCTCTGACTTACAGTCACATCCATCCTCCAAGCCAGGCCCCCTCCTCCAGGGAGCCTGCCCAGGGCTCAGCTGAACTGCTTCTCTTCCCTGCAGCCTTCTCAAACCCTGCCTGGCCACATGCTGCTTTTAACCCCCATGAGGATGGAAACCGCGTCTTATTTGTTGGGTAGCCTTTCTGCATAATAGTTGCTCACAATATTTTCTGTTGACTTGAGTTGTGGTGAAGCAACTAGTGGTAAATGTAGGAATAAACAGAAAAAGTCCCCAAGCCGGTGTGAGGCACGGTAGCCGTTGCCTGTCCCCATGACTTTCTGCGGGGAGGGTGGCGGGGGAGAAAGTTAAACTGCAGAGCTGCATCTCACAGTGAGTGTGGAGCCTACGGTGTGCTCAAACCCTTGCCTATTTTATCCGGAAAATTAAACATAGGCGCCAACCACACTTACACCTACACACCATGAGACATAAAGGAAAACTCTGGACCTGCAGTCTCTCCTGGGTTCGATTAGCTGCTTCACTTATATGAGTCTGAAAAAATTCTTATTCCAGGTTTACGCTTGTCGTAACCACTCCCATTCTATACATGGCCTGTCTAGAAGCCAGTCCACTGCAGTCACTTCTAGCACCCCAGTCTCTGCCTGGCTTCCCACAGAGACCGGAACAGACACACAGAGCCAGTGAGAGGGATCCAGCACTGCAAGCTGCTGGGGAGCTGCTTCTATCCTGAGACGGCTTTGCCCCCCAGAGGCCTGGAGCAGGCTGGTCAAATGCTGAGATGTACAGACACAGCAGGTGGTTAGACCTAGAGAACCCCAGCTCTGTGCAGAAGAGTCACCAACCTCCTCTCCTACCCAGAGACATTAGTGTCTAGGCCTGGGTGACCTCATCTGCCCCCACAGGCAGCAGCAGGGGACACTGAGGGCTGCATCATAATACCAAATTAACTACCCAGACCAAAATAACACTGCCAAGTCTCTCGCCATTTGACAGCCATTGGAGCTACAACCCATAAAATCAGGCTAGGACCTGTGTGCACTAAACATAAGCAGATTGTCACCTGCTAAATTAAAAGACTTAATAGGATCCAACATAGTAGTAAAGGGGTCTAGGATACAATTAAACATTACTCATTGTACAAGAAAATCACAACCAGACTGAGGGGAAAAAAAAATCAATGAGCAACAATCTCAAGTTTAATCAGATGTTGGAATTATGTGACAAGGATTTTGAAACAGGAGTCATAAACAAGTTTCAAGAAGAAATTATAGTTTTTTTGAAATGAATAAAAAATAGAAAACCTCAGAAAGAAAATAGAAATTGTAAACAATGGAAATTATAAAGCTAAAAATTATAATAACAGAAGTGAAAAACCTCACTGGATGGGCTCAATAATAAAGTGGAGATGGCAGAGCATTAGCGAACTTCAGAAAAAAGAATTTCCCTGGCTAAGCAGCACAGGGTAAACAAACTAAAAAAAAAAAAAAAATGAACAAGCAGAGCCTCAGAGGACCGTGGGATAGTGATGGAGCCAAACTTTGTATCACTGACGTCCCTGAGTGAGAGGAGAGAGTCAAGGGAGGCTGGAGAAAATGTGCAGGAAAAATGGCACAGAGCAAATCTGATGAGCAAACCCCAAGTAGGAGACACGTGAAGAAATTCGTGCCAGGACACATCATGATTAAACTTTCGAAAACTATAGACAAATTTTGAAAATCTCAAAATTATTATTTTCTACCTCCAGAAACTAGGAAAAGAAGGACAAAACAAACCTCAAACGAGCAGAAGAAAGGCCAAAAAATCAAAAGGTATAAAGATGGAGAGGAAGATACAGAACTCTCCCTATTTATTTCCAGATGATGTGATCAATGACACAGGAACTCCTGAGGGGCAAAAAGGAAAAAAACAACACTCTTTGAGTGAGTTCAGGAAGATCGCATTATATGTGTGAATGAATATGTGGAAACTGAGATTAAACACACAGTATCACTTTTAATTTCTCTCAGAAAATGAAATACCTAGGTGTGCCCTTAACAAAACACACCAAATGTACATGCTGGAAATTACTAAGTTATTGGTGATAGAAATAAAAGAAGACCCAGAAACATGCAGACATAATATATTCATGTTTTGAAGACTGAATATGTCCAAGGTTTCAATTTATTGCAAATAGGTATGTAAGTGTATTGCAATCTGTAGCAAAATTCCAGAAAGTTTTTTCCACACACTTAGAGACGCCGATTGAAAATTTACATGGAAAGGTAGGCCCCCACAGTAACAAAGAAGAACAGAAGGGGAGGCAAAAAAGAACAGAAGGGGAGGTGCGCTGTACCCAATACTGAAGTTCACTGCAGATCTTCAGGGATCCAGACCCTGGAGGACTTGACATTAGCAACACAACCTGCAGAAGGGAACACTGATGAACTGAATCTCTTCAAAATGTAAAGCTTTGCTTAGGTAAAGCCCACGTGAAAAGGAGGAAAGGACCGGCTGCAGAATGGGACAAAACACTTGCAAACCACGCATGCGGTAGAGGACCAGTATCTAGGACATATTCAGATCTTTCAAAGTTGAGCAGGAAAATCACAAGTGAATCTATTAGAAAATGAGCCAAAGACATAAACAGGCATCTTACAAAAGATAAGACACAGATGGCAAGTGAATGCACCAAAAAACATTCAATATAACTGATCACTAGGAAAAGGAGAATTAAAACCACATGGGATGTCACTGTGCACCAATCAGAAGAGTGAAAAACAAAATGCAATGGTAACAGCAAGTACTGGAGAGGATGCAGAGAAGCTGAATCGCTCCTACGTCACTGGCAGGAACTTTAAATAATACACCCCCTGGAAAACATTCTGGCAGCGTTTTCAATACAAAACATGCTATATGATCTGGTGCACTCTTGAGTTCATCACAGGGAAGAAAAAATACCATGTTCATATAAAAACCTATCCACAAGTGTCCATAACAGCCTTATTGTAATAGCCAAAATCTGGAATTGGTCCAGAGATCCTTTAAAGTGTGAATGTCTGACTAACGGTGGTGCCTGCACACCGTGGAATATTGCTCAACAATGAAAAGGAGAAGCTACTGATACCTTGTACCTGGCTCTCTAGAAAATTACCCTGAGTGAAAACAGGGTCTTCATAGGTTGCATACTATATAGTTCCACCTGTGTAACATTTTTGAAATGACAAAACTATGGAAATGGAGAACGAATCTGTGGTTTCCAGGACTTAGGGATAGGAATAAGGTGGGGAAGTCAGGGAGGTGGAGAAAAGAAGGGAATGTGGTTTTGAAAGAGCAACGGGTGGGATCCCTTTTTTTTTTTTAGACAGAGTCTCACTTTATTGCCCTCAGTAGAGTGCCGTGGCATCACAACTCACAGCAACCTCCAACTCCTGGGCTTAGGTGATTCTCTTGCCTCAGCCTCCCAAGTAGCTGGGACTACAGGCACCCACCACAACACCCAGCTATTTTTTTGTTGCAGTTTGGCCTGGGCTAGGTTCGAACTCTCTGCCCTCGTTATATGGGGCCAGTGCCCTCCCCACTGAGCCACAGGCACCACCCCAAGTGGGATCCTTTGTTTATAAAGCTGTTTAGTGTGTTGATACTGGTGGCAAAGACAAGAATGTACAATAAAATTGTATAGAACTAAATATACTCATACACACACACAAGATACAAGTGAAACTGAGTTAATCTGAATTAGATCAATCAATGTCAACATCCTGGTTGTAATATTACACTATAATTTTTCAAAATGTTACATTGGGAGAAACTAGGTAACATGTATAGAGAATCTCTCTGTATTATTATGTCTTTACAAATGTTTATAAGACTATAATTAATGAAATTTCCATTATAAAATACTTTTAAGTAAGCCAAAAAAATATTCATCTTAACAGCTTTTAGTGGCTGTTCCCTCACATGTCTCAAAAACAATCAGTAGGAATGAAAAAATATTATAAGATGGACTTGAGAGACCCATGTTTTATCTTGGCCCCTATTTCTACCTGCAGTTTTTAGTCTGTGTGACAGAGGTGAGCCATTGAGCCTTCGAGAATATCAGTGTCTGTGCTCAGGGACACCACCTCGTTGGAACGGAGAGGCAACATAATGTGACTGCATCCAGAGTCCATATTTAATAAGCCTGGTTCCTGCCTGACCCACTTTCTCTGCCTCGGCACATCCACGCAGGACATCAAGCGGATGTTTGCCATTGTTCTCTGCCCCATTCATTCATCCGTGTGACTTATTGATCTAGGATTGAGACAAGCATCGTATCTGGAGCTGGAAATGCAGCTGTGGTGAAGCTATGCATGATTTCTGTCCTCCAGGAGAGGGAGATTAAACAATTCCTCAAATCAATCTGGGTTTAATATGATGGTGGTAAGCACTGAGCTCACCATCATCCTAGGATATCCTGGGGATCCTCCCACCTCCCACTCAGTTACACAGTCGAGTGCCAACCCCATACCACGTTCTGGGGTGCAACATAGAAGAAGACAGCCCACCATCCTTAGCATCGCTCCCTGAACTGCCCAGTTAGCATCTGTCTTTTACCATTCTTTCTCTACATCCTAAAAGTTGAGGCTAACCCGAGACTCGTTTGACTTTATAATAACTAAGAAGGTGTCCACCACTTTCATTAGCGCTGTCTATAATGTATCCAGCTGTGTAATCTGAAAAACAGAGACATGCGTGGCTGTACGGCCTTGTATTAGTTTGGGGTGGTCTAACAAAATACTATAAACTGAGTGGCTTACAAAAAAACCTATTTTTTCCCTCATGCCTCCAGAGCCTGGAAGCCCAAGATCACAGCACCGCTCCACCTGGTGTTGGATGGGGGCTCTTTCCTGTTTGCAGATGGCCACCTTCTCATTGTGCCCTCTCGCGACAGAGAATAGAGAGAGAGAGGAGTCTTCAGGTCTTATCTTATAAAATCACTAATCCTGTCACCTCCTAATCATCTCCCAGAGATCCAAACTCCTAATACCATCACACTGGGTTTAGATTTCAACAGATGAAGTTTTTAGGAAAAGGGGCACATTCAGTCCATTACAATAACTTTAAAATATCTTTTAGGCAATCCTCACGAGCTGTGGGACACAGGTTCCTCGTAACTCCCATTCCCATTTTTCCCTCTTGTTGGCAGCTCCCAGAGATCCCCTGGAACACAAAATGCCCCTCCCAGAGGCCTGGCCGGCACAAAGCAGGCAGTGCGTCAGAGCCTGTTGCCACATGCTGGGTCGGGGTCTAGGCCAATCAATTGGTGTGTGGCACTTCCCAAGTTCAGGCGTGTTTTAGTCGGTCCAGTCCAGGTGAAGCCAAAGCCTCTGTGTGCCCACAGCAGGGGGAGGGGGTCCTTTCCCCCATTGAGTGGGGATGAGGAAATTGGCCTTTTGCTCCCATGATTATGGACAGTTCTGCAGCCCAAGAGCAGCAGCCTGAGGCAGCTGCTAACACATAAAAAAGGACACGTGAGGGTACAGGAGCGGAGACCTGCTGGGCTGCCCAGGGCCAGGCAGCCTCGCTCACTTAGGGCCAATAAGTCCCTGGCGGTTGACACCAGTTAGAGTTGATTTTTCTCTGCCTGACAATGAAAACACCCTGAGAAAGAGACACACCTATTGTTTTTCTTCTTTGATCATGCCCAACGTCAGCTGACTGGGCTCAAAATGTTTAAATGACTTGCCAAGAAATGGAGAAACGTGAAGGACAGGGCCGGGACACAGCTGCGGGGGTGCGCTGTGGCCCTGGGGTGCCATGGCGTCCAGGGAGATGAGAGGTGGACACTGCCACCTGTCATCAGCCATCCAGGCTCTATGCTGAGCAACTCTTGCTGTGAGCTTTGTCCTGGATCAGTTTTTAACCAGAGCGGGACTGAAAATTTGAAAACACATTTGAACACGATGCGTCTCACAAAGGAGAAAGGAAGCTGGGAAGAACCTTGGGAAAGTCAGGCTGGTGCGGGAAAACCGGACCCAGACCTGCAAACCCTCTGCCCGTGTCACTTGGAGCGCGACTGTTACTAATGAAGTCAGTCTGTTCCCCGGGAATGTTTTCCTCTTCCCTTTCAACTCTGCCATATGCTGGCCTTCTCCACCATATTCCCATGGAATAGTTTAAAAATAAGTTAAAATGACACAATGTAAGGGTCCCAACGACGTGAAAGTAAAAGAAAAAATGAATGTGGAATGTTATTTCCTCATTCAGGAATCATACATAATTTCCAGGAAAGCCCTGTGACTTAGAGGGCTGACGCTAAAAGTCTAGCTCTGGACTGGAGTTGTCCCCAGGAGACAGCCCTGCAGGGAGGAGGGGGCATGGAAGGAGGGAGGAGAGGTGTGGGTGGAGGGAGGAGGGGGCGTGGATGGAGGGAGAAGAGGGGATAGATGGATGGAGGAGCGGGCGAGAACGGAGGTGCACACGTGGGAACTCCAGTCACCGTTAGAATTCTCGTATGGCGTCTTGAGCTTGAAAATGGGGGGGGGGGGGGGGG